>JBAMBK010002125.1:0-102555 GCA_037043435.1 Drosophila suboccidentalis | reverse complement strand
ACGAGGGTGGGCTGATAAATAGTCGGCCTACCAAAGAAAACACGGTTTTTTTTTTATTTTTCAACATAATCTCCTTTTAGACGTATGCACTTAGTCCAACGGTCCTCCAATTTTTTTATACCTTCCAGGTCCTCAAAATAGGCGTTTGTTTCACAGATCACCTGTTCATTCGACTGAAATTTCTTTCCACCAAGCCATTTCTTTAAGTTTGGAAATAGATAATAGTCACATGGTGCTAAATCTGGAGAATAGGGGGGATGTGGAAGAATTTCATAGTGTAGTTCACACAATTTCATCATGGCAACAACGCTCTTGTGAGCCGGAGCGTTGTCCTGGTGAAACAGAACTTTTTTCTTCGCCATGTGCGGCCTTTTTTTCTTTAGTTCTGAATCGAACTGTCCCAAAAGGTTAGAATAGTATTCTCCATTAATTGTTCTGCCTTTTTCTAGATAATCCACATGAATTACGCCTCGGGCATCCCAGAAAACCGTTGCCATTACCTTGTTGGCCGACAAACCAATCTTTGCCTTTTTCGGCGCCGTTTCTCCGGTTGAAATCCACTGCTTTGACTGTTCCTTGCTTTCTGGTGTATGGTGATGTATCCAAGTTTCGTCGACAGTCACAAAACGACGCAAAAATTCATTCTTATTTGCGTTTAACAATGCCAAACTCTCCTTCGCAATGACCAAGCGGTTGCGTTTGTGTTCCGCTGTGAGCAATCGCGGCACCCACCTTGACGAAAGCTTACTCATATTTAAATATTCGTGTAAGACGTTTCCAACACGTTCACGAGAAATGTTTAGGGCCTTGGCAATCTCTCTCAGCTTTATTCGGCGATCATCCAATATCATTCCGTGGACTTTATCTACCATTTCTGGGGTTGTCACCTCTCTGGGACGTCCCGGACGGTCCTCGTCAAAAATGCTTGTCCGCCCGCGCCTATACTCAGCAGTCCAATATTTAATGGTCGAAATCGATGGAGCTGATTCCCCATAAACTTCGATTAACTCATTTTTTATTTCATCGTTGGATTTCTTTTTTAAAAAAAGAAATCTAATGACAGCTCGATATTCTATATTACTCATTTTGGGGACAATGCAAAAGTGACCATGCTAAAACTCCCGCCAAAATTACCAGTGTTGAGAAAAACGCCTAAAACTTTTTCAGCAATCAGCCGATAGAAAACACTAATCGAATAAAATATTTATGGGTTGTTTAAGATGTTTTTTTTTGGTAAGGCCGATTACTTATCAGCCCGCCCTCGTAAACTATAAATATAATAAGCGATATATAAAAATAAGCGATGGTCACAAATAATTTTCCTTTAATAATTGCTATACTCTTGGTATTTCCCAGCTCTACGCTTTTGCATATAATCTGGTCATTATCGAGATCGGAACATCAGTAGAAGTTGAGCTGCCTGAGACTAAAGAAAACATACTCGTAATGAAGATTAAAGTGGCGCTTCTTTTGGTAAAAGCTTCCATTTCCTTGACATCGGCTGAGTTCAAAAGATCTAATAACTGGGAAAAATATTACTAAAGTGTATTTTATAGGTGTTGAGACGCCAAATTGTCCACATGACAGTAAATGCCGGAGGGATTATGAACTCGGCTTTGTTACATATTGATTTATAATTGAGTAAAAACACAGAAAAATTTTGAGCATTCAACGAATTAAAGAAATCAAATGGAAACGAATTAAGGGGAAATATATTACTTCTCTCCATTGGGTGCATTTGCTTAAGCTGTATTAAATATATTTGCAATAAGCTCAGTCATTGTAATCAAGAATAATTAACAAGTCTTTGAAATTATTAAATACGAAAAAATTTTAAAATTCTTAGCACAATTCTACTGACAATTTGACTAATTTGAGAGGTCGAGTACCCCGTAATGATCCAGATGAAATTACGTTGTTTCTAGCTGAAAATGCGATAAGGAAATGTATTATCAATAATCGGAAATGCTGAACGCACCGACACATTTAAATTTATATATGTTGTAGACAAATAAAAATAAAATATATGTTAAATATAAGTATGTAGTAAGTTCTATGTGTTTTACGACGATAACAAAAAATGCTTTTGCATTAAATCTGCCAATTGTCGAGATCGAAGCATCAGTAGAAGTTGAGCTGCCTGAGACTAAAAAAAACATACTCGTAATGAAGATTAAAGTGGCGCTAATCTTGGTATTAGCTTTTCTAGCCTTGGCATTGGGTGAGTTCAAGGGACCAAATAACTGGAAAAAAGCAAAAGCTTAAGTGTATTTTATAGGTCATAGGATGCCAGATTGTCCACATGATAGTAAATGCTGGAGGGATTATGAAAGCGGCAGGGTTAGGTACTGATTTCAACCGAAATTCACAACTGTTTTGATTTCAATAATTTCCAGTTAAAATTGAGTAAATAAACTGAAAGTCTCTGAACATTAAATTAATTTAACAAATCAAATGGAAAAGAATTGACTAAAATCAATAAGTTTAATCGATAACGAAAACTTTAATCAAACACCGATTCTTTTAGTTGTCATGCAGCTCTAATAAGCTTCAGTCATTGTTAACGATATTTATTTCACAATTAAACGAATTTAAACTATTAAAATTCGAAAATAATTTCAATAATCGAAGCCTAATACTACTGACAACCTGACTAATTTGATGGGTCGAGTATACCAGCCAATGATCGAGATGAAATTGCGTTGTTTCTAGCTGAAAATGCGATAAGGAAATGCATTGTCAATAATCTGAAATGCTGAACGCACCGACACATTTAAATTTATATATGTTGTAGACAAATAAAAATAAAATATATGTTAAATATACTTAGTATATTCTTGGTGTTTCCCGGCGATAACAAAAAATGCGCTCTACGTTTTTGCACTTAATCTGGTATTTGTCGAGATCGAAGCATCAGTTAAAGTTGAGCTGTCTGAGACTAAAGAAAACAAATTCGTTATGAAGATTAAAATTTCGCTTCTTGTGATATTAGCTTCCATTGCCTTGGCAACGGGTGAGTTGAGAAGTGATTACAACTCGGAGAATTGGAAAAACTAAAGTGTATTTTATATAGGCTTTGTGGCGCCAAATTGTCCACATTGGACTAAATGCTGGAAGGATTACAAAAGCGGCAGAATAACATATTGATTTCAATTACAACTCACAATTGTTTTTAATTTAATAATTTCTAGTTATAGTTGAGCAAATGTTGTCGTGTTATAAATAAACAATTTTAATTTTAACATTAAATGAAACTATCAAATCAAATGGAAATCAAATGGAAACCTTTTTTCCATTAGGCTTATGTGCTTAATTAAGCGTTAAGGCTATTAGGGCCAAATACACACTCGTATTGGGAACACTCATCAACTCTGCAGTCCAAACAAATTTTCGCAATGAAAATCCAATGAAATAAAGCTTAATGCAAAAATAAATTTACTACCGCTAATTGCACGCAGAGACCGACAATACAAACATACAAAGACACACCCACATATATATAAACACACACATACTTTTTCCCCTTGAATTTTCCTGCATGTCAGCTGGGTAATCCCCCGTGCAGAGCTTTTCTTTCTTTTTTTTTGGACCTTTCTCGTAAGTCTCAGCACGCAATGCGAAATAAGCTGCATTGAGATTGACAAGCTTGTCAAAAGATTTTTACCCTGTTGTCAGAGTCGCAAATAATAATATCCCCTGCTCCACGAATTTCGATTCCAATCTGACCACTAGGTGGCGCCACACACAAATACATATCTACCCACATAGAACACGTGACACAATTAGCTGTAGCATTTGTAAAATTGTGAGCTTTTAACGCATTTTGAAATAAACTCGTACAACGTCTTTGATTGACATGGGTATGACGCATTATTTATTGACCCGATTGGGCTATACGTATACTTAATGTACACTACTCTGATAGCTGGTTGGATAGGTTAATAAAATATTTGTATTTATTTAAAGACCAGGTGTGGAAGTCTCGCCATCAACTCTACTTGCTCCATTAGTTATTCGTATACCGTAAGTGAGTTTATATTTGAGTACGTACTTTTATTGATTTTTCAGGTCCCGTTGAGAAACGACACTGCGAGAAACAAACTGTTAGTATAAAGCAGGGACCGTAACGATTATAATATTTAAAATATAAATTATTAAATAAAACTTTTTTGTTGATTTTTATCAAAAAAAAAAATAAAAGAAAACTCTTATGTTTCGATTTAAATAAAAAAAATATACAATAATAATAAAATTGTTTTTTAATACTAAGAAACATTTCTTAGTTTTAGATTTTTAATTTTTTTATTCCATCAATTCTAATTTTATTTTTGTAAGAATATTATTTTAGACTTTTAATTTTTTAATTCAAAAATCATAATTATCTTATTCTCATTTTGTATTAATGTACCTTACAAAAATTGCATTAGCTTAACTAAACGATAAATTTTAGTCATTTTATTATCTAATACCAGAACTCTATTTAAAAAATTCTTATAAAAGTTATTTAATTTAAGCTACCGATGGATTTCCTTAATTAGATCAAAATTAATCTTAACGGAATAACTAGGAAACAAAGTTAAAAAAATGTTCAGCAAATAAAATATAAATTTAACAAATAGTTGTAGATAACGTATTCAGTCTTCCCTAAAGGATCGTATTTTTTATTTTCTGAGTGACAGGCAATACGTTAAGTCTGCTTAAGAGATAAGCCAACTGATAGACAACTGATGAGACACTGACTGGTCAGAAGACTCTTTACCACACACACACTCACACACTTTTCACACAGAAAACACAAAGGACGACACTTGGCTTATCTTGGAAAGTCAGGAATACATTTTAAGTAGACATCATTACGCCCGCCCCGCAAATGACTTTGACAACAACATAAATCCATTAACATCAGCGCATTAAAAGCGACAGAGGGAGACAGAGAGAGAGAGGAAGAGAAAAGCACACTCTGTCGTTGAATTTTCCACTGAATGAAGTTTTGTTTGTTTCTACCTATTTAAACAATTGCATGACAATGGAAATTATATTTGAACTCTTGGCTTTAAAACTCGGATTTGTACAGGTGAACCGTAAGCTGTTACAAATGTTTGAATCTTCCTTTGTTGTCTTATCGATTTTTTTTCTCTCTCTTCTTTCGTATTTTGTTTTTGTGGTTGTCCCTTGTTAGAACGTTGGCGGTCTCGGTTCTTTGTTTTGCTTTGTTGTCATTTCTCGGTGGCGCTGGCATTTGCTTTTATCTTTCAATTTGGTTAAATAAGTACATATTTTAGGTGGCATTGCTGAGATTTTTCAACATTGCATTTTTACATGGTCATAATACATTTGAGAAATAATCAGGCAAAATAACCAAGTGACTAATGGAGGATTTAAACTACCGAATAATCATATGTTAATGTAACCAAAAGTCACTGTTGCCAGATTTGTAAAAATTAAAATGGTAAAATTAAAAAAATTGCTTGTGCTTTTTAGCATACTTTTTTTTATTTCTACCTTCTTTGCATTCTAATTTAGAAATAAAATAAAAGTATGCAAAAAATACACAAGCATATATTTTTTTAATTAAAGTTTTCTTCTTTATAATTTACTTATTCAAATCTGTCCTTTTTTAACGGACAAATTCTGTCAACACTGCCGGTAATACACTACAAAATGGCGGCTCGATCGTTTGATCACTTAACCGATTAACGGATGTATTTTAATTTTGTTAGCGATTACATTTGTTGACTTACCTCGATAACACTGTCACTGCCCAGTCCACAGATCTTGTTCTTCTTGTTGTACAGCTGCTCCAACTGCTGCTTGCGCTGTTTGCGCTGCTTACGTGGGGCTAAACGCAGTCCGCCGCCCCCTTTGCCACCGCCCACAACCTGCGATGCAATGACAATTTCGTCGTCGTCTTCGTCGTCGTCGTCGCCGTCTTCGCCGCCGCCGTTGCCGCCGCCAGCGTTATCGTCGTCGTTAAGTACTAAACCAGCAGGTGGCGTGCCACTCAAATTGTATTCATCGACATCGATATCGGCTGCTGTGTCCGGCAGCAAATCCAAATCACTTTGAAAGCTCAAATCCAAATCTTGGGGTAATTTTGCATACTTTTGATGATTTTTCATTTTTCTAGCTTATTTGTAGCCCCTTTGCAGCTTTGCATGAGTCATGCCATGTGCGTAGACGTCCTCTGGATAATGGACACTGACTGTTTATCGAGAATTATTCGCCTTGGTTTTGTTTTTGTTGCAATTCGCGCCTCTCTGAATTAAGTCACACACAACAACAACAAGCGCACACCCACTCACACAATTGTGCATAAACATGAATGTGAACCAAAACAAAAATGAGCACAATCGATTTTTCCGTTCGTTTCTCTGCACTTTTGTTTTTTTGGCCCACTCGCTCACTGCGAGCGATAATAATAATAACAACAGCAACAACAACAGGTTCTTGTTTTAGCTGCACTTCAATGCAACAAATTGGGCGCAACTCGTTGACTCCGATTGGATCGTCCTGGTGCTTTTGTAGGTGCCGCTGTGGCAGCACCCTTTTACGTCTCTGCTACGTAATTAGCACAAACAAACGAAATTGCAATTGCACTTCACTTCAATGATTCACACACACACTCACACTTCCACGCAAACTTTGTTTGCTTGCGAGTTGGCGATAAATATTCGATACGCTTCTTATGTACTTGTTCTGTTTCCAATTAGAGAGTCTTATGCGCTTTTTCGACTTTTATTTTCCACCGCAAAGACGTCTGCACGCCAACAGAATCGCATCGCGTATAAAACACAATGCCAAATGCCGCTTCCCCTGTGTGACGGTGTTTTAATAGAAAAGTAAGTGTGTGTGTGTGCGTAGGGGCTGATTGGACACAGTGCTGCCAGAGTTGCTTTTTTCCGTCAAATCTGGCTGTTTTCAAAGGAAATTTGCTAGAAAAATTTGCAAACAGCGGGCAGCGGGAACTCTGGCTTTTTTGTTTGTTGAAATGCTTTTTTTTCAGATTTTTTTGTAAATGGTAAATATAGGGGAAATTAAAACCCAAAATAATGACAGCACTACAAAATATTAGATTGGAGTCAATTACTATAAGGATTCTGGGGGCAACAATACTTTTGCAGAGTTGGCTAAGATTGTCACTGATTTGTTATCGTCAAACGAGAAGGCAGAGCGCATATTTAGTAAACTTGAGTACACTTAACAGTGTACTTTATATAAGGTAATTGGTTTATTTGTTTGCTACTTATTACGAAAATAATATATTTTATTATGAATTTTGAATTTACAAATATGGCTTGCGCAGACTCGACCAGTGCTGCCACACATATAAGCTTCGCAATAAATTCCTGCGGATGATAAGAACAGGATTATCATATCAGGAGAATGAGGACAACATCGATGAAATTATTCACATCTTATGAATAAAAGATCAGCTGCTGCTCAATTGGCTCACTTTCTTCATAAACAACTATTGTTGTGCGCTCACTCTACCCTTTTCGGGAAAAAATACAGAAGTTAATGAATTGAAAAACTAGCTTTTTTATGGCTTTTTTAATAAATTGTTCAGCTTTTTTGTATTGTTCCTCCCGTCAAAAACAGCTTTTTTTTAAAACAAAAGCTGGCAGCACTGGTAGGGGCTGATTGGTCACAAGAGTTATCGAAACAATGTTATCACACCGCAGACTATCGATATGAATGAATCTGGCAGCACTGTTTATCAGAGTAGATAAAATAGCAAGCAGCTTTTGTAACGCACCATTAAGCTTTGCGCGGCAAAACGATATTTTGAATCTGAAATTGATTACTCAATTTTTTAGTTAGTCGTATTAAAGATTTGTTTTTTGTTCATTTGATTTATTCAAAAGCAGTTTGTTTAAATCGATAATGTTTGTTTTTGTTGTCGATTTAGTCCCATTATAGTTAATATCATAGAGATTCCATACACAGTTCAATATTTTCATTTACCTTTTTTTCTTTTTCTTATTCTTAGATATGAAATTAGCTTGATTAAAAATAAATTCTTAAAAAGGAAAAGCATCATTGTAGCTACCACAAAGTGTACTTTCTGTTTGTTGTTCTTGTTGTTGTTTGCTAATAAATTGTTGAAGCTTCACAGGACAAAAGCGTCGTCGAATCGATTGAATTGAATATTAAAAATGTTTTAATTTAGCTATAAAATTGTGTAAATATATAAATATAAATACTGTTTGCTTACAATATAAAACGCGTACACACGCGAAGTTTGTCAAATTGTTGAAAATAAATTATGACATTGTTTATATTAATATTAATGTTCTTCCTCCCCATTTCTGTTAGCTTGTGTACAAATAAATATAGTTATAAGTTTGCGGCAATAAAATGCTTTAAGTACATACATTCATTTCGTTTCGCTTTTCTTATTCTTTTGTTTATAATTGGCTTAACTGTTTAGATTAATGAAATTAAATTAATTACTGGCAACATTCTGGAGATGCTTTGCGTTTCATAGAAAAATGTTTGTCGTGTTTTTTTTGCGCATGCGCCACGAATTAAGCACTGAAAAGCCGTTTTGAGTTATGGAAATGATTGGTAAATAGTGAAATTTTATGGGATGTGATGGGTTTAATTATAATTTCAAGTATTTTAGGATGCCGCAAATAACTTTAAAAGTTATTTGACGATTTTGAAAGAGCAGCGCATGCGCCTTGTCTAAACGAATCGCTTAAATTAAACTTAAGCCTAAACAATTTTCACCCCATCTTAAAGTTTATAATCGACTTTTGTAAAAAATAAACATGGCAAGCGCTTAGGCATAATCTTAAATTAATATATCGTCTAAAATAGCTTAAAAGTCAACTATTGCTGATGTTGTTGTTGCTGCTGTTGTTGTTGCTCCTGTAACTGCTGCAGCAATTGTTGCTTCGTTTCGGCTTTCACAGTTTTGTAGCGATCCTTCTCCTCGGTGTTCTCGGGCGGCTCACACTCAAAGGATGCCAACACGAGTGTGTTCTCATTAAGCACCGCATTGTGCTGCAGGTAGGCAATAACATTCGGCAATTTATCAAACGGACAGGAGACCTTCTTCCATTCATTGAACTCCATCACTTGTTTGGCGAGTTGTGAGCATTTCTCAAAGTTGATATGATTGTTTGGCAAACTAAATAGAATAAATGAAATTACTACATATTTATTATGATTCGTTTTTGTATTACTCACCGATTCGAGCAGCCTTCGTTTAGAAAATATAAGTCCTTAACAAATAAACTAAAAAATGGAATGATTATGCGTTCGCGTTCCTCTGTGGCGCCCTCGGAGCGCCACATGGCAGCTTTAAGCGTCGAGCGATAACTATTGAAATTCGATGTTGGATCCATTTGATGTTCCAGCACAGAGAATTTCGCCGATTGCACTTTAGACCACTGTCAAACAAATAGTTCATTAATAGTTGTACAAATATTGATTTATTTATATATATATGTTTACCGTCTTTTTTAGCCTGCCAATGGGCGCCAGGTTTAGACCAGCTATTATGGCCATCAGACTATTGAAATTGCCAATGTTGAAGCATTCGCGTGCCGTTTCAATCCAATATTCAATGATGCGCACACGCTGTTTCTTTTTGGGATACTGTAAAGAGAGAGGGATAGGGAAAATGTTTAATATAATAACAAATATAAATACAGTTGAGCCTCTCTATGAAGAAAAGTTTAAATTTGATAAACAGAAAAAAAAACCATAATTCACTTAATCTTGCCTATCAAATTATCATTTGAAAAAAATGGTATAGAGAGAAATGATAAAATATATAAATATTTGCGAAATGAAATTCAAAAAGCAAATAAAAACAAATTTTGAATACAACGAAATAAATTATCATAGACATATCTATAGTTATTAGATATAACAAAAGGAATACAATTTTAACATCAAACATATAAATCTGTTGAAGTTCCTTATAGCGATGTTTGACTGTCTGGCCGTGTTATGGTTTAATTTAATATAGCGCTTATCTTCTTCAAGTTCTTGAGAATTACAGCGAACATTTTGTTGTCACTTTTCGTGTTATCTTTATCAAAGCCTTATCAAAGCTATTGCCCAGACTTTTTTGACACGCTTCTTTATCAGATATTGTTCAACATTATCCAATTCACAGTAATTATTGATATTTTCTTGTGTGTACTTCTTAAAGCTGCTCTTAAATTGATTGATTTTGGCAGTCCTCTATTTTTTTAAGGGGCAAATGAAAAACCTTTTTTATGGCTTTGCTTTATGTTCATATTTTAGCATACGCTAATCCCTTGCAGAGCTTTCATCCCTTGCTAATCCCTCCCACCCACCTTAACAATTTCGCTGGCCGTCAAGTAGCTGAGACGATTGAACCACTGCACATACGATTCCAAATTGCGTGTCTTTTTCATATCGTTCAAGGAGGAGTTGCCAACTGTTGTTCCCACTCCAGTTCCCGCTCCCGCTGCCACTGTGGCAGCTCCTCCTCCACCTCCACCAACTCCAATGTTAGTCGCTCCTTTGGCCTGCTGATAATCCTTGGCAAATGCCTGAACAAACTCCTCGGGTCCAATGTGCGATAGACGCTCCAGTTCAATGGCCGTCAGCTGATGGGCCAAATGCTCGCAACTGGGACAAATGTCCATAATGCCAAATACCTCATCCGGCTGCGGTGTGCTGGATGCCGAGTTGCTGCCGCTCGTTGAGTTGCCAGTGCTGCCGCCACTCGATGATCCGCCGCCACTGGAGGCAGCCACTCCATTCGTTGCATGTCCACTCGCCGATGCATGAGAGCTGCCCAGAAATGTTTGAAATGGATTATGCAAATGTAAATGATGATGATGATGATTCTGATGTTGATGATTCTGTTGTTGATGATTCTGCTGCGATTGCTGCTCGACGCTGGCCTCGTTGTTCAGTGTCTGCAGGAATTCCTCGTACTGCTCCAATTCGGTTAATCTGGCAACGAGTAACTGAAGAATACGCGACACTTGCTTCCCCAGCGAGTTGTCAATGTAGACGCACTTTCTGGCCAGGATGCGCACCTGATTCATGAGACGCTCATCCCGAAAGTCATAGGGGAAGATTTCAATCCATTCGGAGAGCAAACGTATGCAATGCTGTGCCGAACGTTGTGTCAATGTGCGCTGCTGTGGCTTCGGTTCCAGCTCCAAATCATGTCCAGCCGCAGCCGCAGCAGCGGTAACAGTAGCAGCTGCTCCTCCTCCTTTGCGCTGTGTCAATGGCGAGGCGGAATGCGAGTTCAACTGCACGTGTGGAACTGCCTCATCCACCACATCACAACCAGCTCCAGATGCTGCCTGCTGTTGTTGCTGCTGCTGCTCCCAGCTGGTTGAGATCTGTGCGAGCAGCTCGTGGGGTCGCATAAAGAGACGTGCGCAGAGCAGAAAGGCCGAGAGATAATTACGGTCCGGATAGTAATCATGGGTGGGCACCATGTGCATGATCAGCGACTGCAATGTGCCCGCTTGGAGTTTACCCTCGCTGTAAACCAGATACCCCTCCTTTGGCTCCTTGCTGAGTCCCACAGCCTTGCTCTGCTGTGGCGGACCATAGCTCAAGGGTTTCTCCTGCGACAACAGCTGCGACTTCTCCACATGCGAGCTGTCGCGTCGATGGGTGGCCAATGTTTTGGCCACAACGCCAATTCCAGTGCCAGCGCTGCTGTTGCTCCGCTGTGTCTTCAGATCCGGCAAAGTCTTGTGTGTTGTTGTCGTTGTTCCAGTTCCCGTTCCCGCTCCAGTTAAAGTTCCTCCTCCTCCTGCGGATTTGGCCTTTAGATTGAGGTTAATGTTGGCACTGCCAGTGCTGCCACTGCGGCCATTTGTGGCACTATTGATGCCGCCGTTGCTCGACGACGACATTTGAATCCCGACTGAATCCTGATCCAACTTCTGCCGACCTTTCTATGCTTGCGACGCATTCGCAAGCAGCGCCAAGAGCTGTAGGAATAAAATGCGAAAGGAAACGAATTAGTTAAACTCCAATAGCAAAAGCAATAAACGTGAGGAATCCTTATAAAAAAAAGAGAAGTAATTGGAAAATAGAAAATGGAAAATAGCAAATGGCAATTGCCAATTGACAAATGGACATTTAATCGTCCCAAGCAATTAGCTGGCTGTCAATAGAGGAATAATAGAGGAGAACAAAAGGGTTGAATATGAGACTTGTCATTGAGGTAAACCCATTTAATCCCTTGGACACACATTTCAATTCCTATGTTCAATTAAGCTGTCCTTACAACATATTCCTGTTAATGAATGCTCCCTTTGCAACGGTTTATTACAGTTAACGCTACTTCAAGTTTCTTAAAGCTTATTATAACTAAGACTTTTGTAAGATATACTTATTTTCAATTTGCTTGGTTGTACAAGGTGGCGCAAAAGAAGTCACCCTATTGGAAGATGCTCTCATTTTTGCAAATGGCCGCCAATGTCAAATCTGTTTTGACATTTGTGGACTAGACAGATACAGAATACAAGTGAATAAGCCATGGAGCGATACACTCCCCAAGAACGCAGAATAATTGTAATAATGTAATAATAATAACCGCTTTATCTCTCGTTTTTGATATTTGCACTGGCCGGCCAGATCACCCGAATTAACCATTCCAGACTTCTTTTTATGGGGTTTTTTTAAAGTCGCAGGTTCACGTCAACAAGCCGCAAACTCTTGAAGCCCTTAAGGAAAATATTCGCCAGGAATGCGAGAACCTGTCGCCCGAAGTTCTGGCAAAAGTGATGGAAAATGCCATAAAATGGGCGTATGGTCATGAGCTCTGGCAGCGAACACTTGGCCGATGTCATCTTCTCGCCTAAACCAATAAAATTCTTAAGGTTCGAATAAACATAATCAAAAAACAGAATCAAAATATTTCATTTAGAAAAAAAATGAGAGCCAAACCACATCGGATGACTTCTTTTGCGCCACCCTGTATATACAAAAAACAATCACGTAAATGTGATCGGGATACAAAATTTAGTTTCTTACTATCAAGTTTATTAAAGATTTTAAGGTGCTTTTCAAATTTCAAGCTGCTATATGATCATTTTATTTCATAAGCTCATTATAAACTAAGTTTGCTTATAAAAAAAATAATAAAAATTATTTGATTTCCCAGTTCATGTAAAGCCAATTCTTCTTAAGTATCTTAAAGCTTTTCAGATTCTTTTAATCTATATATTTGCTGAGCTTTTAAGCAGCTTTCAACACCCCTAAAATTAAACCTAAACTTTTATAAATGTATTAAATATGCAAGGGATCTCTCATCAAACACAATCAACTTGTGTTAATAAAAGCTTTCCAGACGCTTTTAAAATAATTTTAGGATCACTTCAAAACACTCTCTGAGAGTTAGAATCACCGTATGGAACAAGCTTCTAGCAATAAAAAAAAAAACAAAGTTTAAAGTTAAAAATCAAGGCTATAATATTATATTTAAAGTTTATTAAAGTTCTTCAGGCGCTTTTAAAATAATTTCAAGATCACTTTTAATAATCTTTAAGAATAACAAATATTTAAAAAGTTGTAAAATCAAAGATATAGTACTTAAAGTAAATTAAAGCTTTCCAGGTGCTTTTAAGTCAATGATATGATCGCTCTTAATGCACACAAAGCTGTCATTGAAATAGAAACACGATTTCAAAGAAGACACATAGAAAATCTCATAAACGCCGTAAGTGGAAACTGGAAAAGTGTCATAGAAAAAAGTCAATTCACGGAAAATGGAAAATGAATAAGCACAGTAAATGCGGCTATTGATTTGTGAAGGCGACACTTAATCACGTAAGCACAACCTACACACTCACACACAGACAGACAGAGAGAGAGAGAGAGAGAGAGAGAGGAGACGGGGACAATCCAAAGAAGAGATAATGAAACTATAAAGTTTGAGCTTGTAGTAAATATAAACTGTTAATTTGCTATGAGAAGCATTTGAGCTGCTTATCAAAGCAGCGGGGGGAGGAAGGGGGGCAAAACACGAGAATTACAAATATTAATTAACAGCAAAACAAAGACAAAAAATGCCAAATATGGGTCAACAAAGTGGAGGAAGGGGGGAAATGGACTAAAGGGTCTAAATGTTAATTGAATTACGAGCAGAGGAAAACGAAGAAGCGGCAACAGAAGACGCCAGGTTAAGGCAGAGGTGAAAATGAGTCGACCCTACCTCCCTCCCTCACCCCCAAGGGGACGACCCAGTTCAATTTTCACTTTTCTTGGCATATTGCACGCTTCACAACACTTCTGTGTGTGGGATGGGAAGGGCAGGAAAGGGGAGGGATCAGAGCATTTATTAACTGTAGGACAAACAGAAATCAATTTCGAATGCGGTAAAAGCAAATTAAAATCTATATTTATAACGTTTACACTATATGCCAACAACAAGTCCATTAACAACAACAAATGAGAGGAATGCACGACGCAGCAGCAGCAGCAGCAGCAGAAGCAGCGACAGCGGCAGCAATGCCATAAAAGCTTAAAACAACAACAACTGTAAAAACAAGAACAACAACAATCAAAGCGCACCATAATTTGTATACAAAAGCAAAGCGTGGGCAAAGCAGAGATGCAAGGGAAGCGACAACGGCAATGACAGACATACACACTCACACATACATACATATGTATATAGTACAAGGCGGAGAAGAAATGTAGACAAGTCAATAAATGGGGCCGTGGCCAGGTAGAAGAAGAATTGAAGCAACCCCACGAACAGAAGGATGGATAGATGGATGGATGAATGGATGCAAGCGTGTAGATTTCTAATTGGAACTCACCTGCCTGCTGCAGTCGCAGTTACAGCTCCGTTGCATTTTATTACTAAATATATGTAAATTGTTACGCACACACGCTCGAACACCAAAAAGAGAGTAACTTTTATTGCTATTGATCACTAATACATTGTCACTCGGCTGACCCTCTAATCTAGCTCTCCAACTCTCTCTCTCTCTCTCGCGCTCTCGCTCTGCCTTGCACTCAAAATCAGGACAGCCTGTGTATAGCAGTAGTAGCAAAGGGGCGCTGCCTATCAAAAGTGGAACACACGATGCTGCGGTCGGCCAGGCGGTGACGCGGGGTGGGGGGTGTTAGTTTGTGTTTGCAAAACCAATTTACAATACGCGAAAGGTAAGCGTCGTCGTCGACTCGCGTTGCGTCGCGTCGTTTCAGCTTTTTGCTCTCACCACCTTTAGTACGCCGCTCGAGCTGTCACCCCCGCAGCAGCAGCAGCAGTCGCAGTCACAGTCGCATATGGCGGCCGCCTTTTGCGTTTTTCGTTTGGTCAGCACAAATATGTATGTATGTATATAAAAAAAAAGTGTATATGGAAAATACACTGTGCAATTTGTATGGACTATGTACTGTACACGGTTTTTTTTTTTTGTTAAAAATGCGTCTTTTGCATACGATATTGACGACGTTTTGAGTCTGTATTTGTATGTATGTATGTATGTTGCGCGCCGACCGGTTTGTTTGCTACGCAGAATTTTCTTTTCGACTTTCTTTACGCCGCCCTTGCACTGCTTTTTTGTTATTGTTGTTTATGTATGTTTTGTTTTTAATTTAGTTGCAACGTTCACTTTTTTTTTATTATTTACACAGAAACGTAGAGGCACGTTCGCCTTTCGCTTTTTATTGCATTAATTATGCATATATTGCGCCAATTAGCAGCGCTTATGCCCGAAATTGCCGTTCTCCTCGGAGTGCGAAGGAAGACAAAACAAAAACCACGAGAGAGCAGTGTGAACGTAAACAGCAAACAACAAAATATCTAACTGGAAACCAGTGCTGCCAATTTTTTATCAAGAAAAAAAAGCTGTTTTTAACTGGAGAGAAGGAAAAAAAGCTGAAAATATTCTAAAAAAAAAAGCGCAAGAAAGCGTTGTTTTATGGTCTTAATTTATGTGTTTTATTTATAAGATTTTTAGCAGGTCGTCTAATTCTTCGCGATAAATTTTTTTTTTGTTGGAAGCCACTCATCGCACTTGTGTGTTTTGATATAGTAAAGTTTGACTTAAAGTAGTGGTGGTGGTATTAGCAAATATCTATAAAACATCTGGTTAAGCTGCCACTCTTGAACACATTTGGTATATATTTACCAAAATTGGTATATGTTTAGCGAGTTAGTAAATTCTGTTTTTTTTACTGATTTTTCAAAAATGGTATTTTTTGGTACCAAATTTGTTTTCTTGCAAGTGACAACCGTGTTGCTACATATTTTTATGAAATTGGTGGCAACATTAAAAAAAGCGGAAAAAAAGCCGAATGCATTTCTAAAAAAGCCAAAATTCCCGCTTCCCGCATTTCCCAAATTTTCACCGCAATTGGTCTTTAAAAACAGCCAGATTTGACGGGAAAAAAGCTAAGTTGGCAGCACTGCTGGAAACTCGTTGCAAAAGACAAATAGTTGGCAACGCAATGAGCTAGCGTTTATCTGGTCACTCTGCAAAAGATTTGACAAAAAGCGGTCAAATGTTTTGAAAAAGATAAACAGTTTAATTAAACGAAAGATGTGTTCAAGGTAACATAAATAAAGTCAGAGTGGTAAAAAATAATTTATTTATGCACTTGGCTTTGCATTAATTTTCCTTTTATATACTGAAAAACTGTTATCGACTTAAATATCGATAACAACCGGAATGTATGCAACGAAAAGTGTAACAAAATTTGCAGCGAAAAACACCGCCATCTATGGTTTTATTTAAAAAGTACATTCTTATCGATAATCGTCCCTGTCTTTTGACAGGGTGCTTCATTCTCCGCTTTAAAATCAATTTACTGAAAAAAACAACACAAAAGCCAACAAAAGGCGAACACAAGAGTGCAGCAATCGAAGAAGAAAGCAGCTGACATAAGGATCAAGCGACTATCGGCGGCTGGCAACAATTAAATGGCCAATGGCAATGGAAACAACATCAATACGGAAGATGCTGCGGCAGCGACGGCAACAACAACAATACAACAACAGCAGCACCTGACAGGCGACGGCGTCGGAGCCTGCGGCGATGCCAAACAGCAAACAGCAGCAGCAGCGGCGGCAGCAGCAGCAGCAACAACAACAACAACACGCGGCAGCAGCATCAACGATTTGGTTGCAGATTTATTTCTAAATGGCAGCAGTCGCGGTGATTACACAAATATACGGGCCACAACAACAACAACAGCAGCAGCGAGTGCAACCACAACAACAGCAACAACAACGGCAGCGATAAGCAACAACACCTCCTCGAGCTCCTCATCCACATTTTCATTTAAGCATTTTCTGAACAGCAGCGGCACAATAACAGCGCCGACGAGCACAGTTACATCGCTGGATGCCACATGTGGCACGAGTAGCGGTTGCAGTGGCAGTGGCAACATTGCAAATGTAAATGCCGCAACCACAACAACATCGCTGCAAACATCAACGGGCGCCAGGCCAAAGGTGCCACAATCCGCATCCGTTAGCCACATGCAACCGGATTTGAATGGCAGCAGCGCCGCCTCCAAAATGAAACGCTCGCCGCGTTTCAGCTCCTTTGACTCGCAGGCGAGTTTAGCTGAATATGCGGCATGTGGCAGTGGCAGCAGCAGCAGCGCCGGTCCACGATCACGTCCAGATCTGCGTCTGGAGGTGGAACGCACTGGCGTTGTGCTCGACGATGACGATGATGATCATGTGGGCCTCGCCCAGGTGCGCAACAGTCGCCTCTACGACGAGCGCGTCGATGATGGTGAGTCGAAGCTCAAGGCATCACCAGATTCCTTTAATATATATTCATTACATTATTTGCTGCCCGCAGATATCTTTCCCTCGTCTGCCTCGAATCTGCACGCACCGGCGAGCAACTCACGCTACGTGCCGCGATCCTATTCCAGCTATGATATGCCGCCTCAACATGCCGCCTGCGCTGCCTCGTCCTCGTCGCCCCGTCGCCGGCCTGCGTTGCGTCCAAATCGTTTGGTGTTGGCCACAGCGCCCAAAATGAAGCTCGATCTGCCGCTGGACACGTCAAACGTGGCCGGTGCCGCTTCGGCTCTGCCTGACTTTGTGCAGGATCATTTGTCGGACGCCTGGTGTCAGGAGGCGCATCTTAGCTCGCCCCCCAATTCCCCGCTTGGCGCTGCCGAGGCGCCCAGCTGCAGCGGTGCTGTGGGCGGCGGAGCGCTGCTTCTGCCCGCCGCTGGACTGCCCAGTGCTTCGCAATCCTTGCCAGCGGCTAGCGAAGCAACCGGATCTACGGGTAAAATGTTGCCCGATTTTCTATCCGACGGCCCAATACTGCACTCATCTCAGCGGCTGGCGGATGTGGCCATTGGACTGCCCTCGAATTCCATAGACTCGCCGCCACAGGAGGCCGATGGCGGCCCAATGCAGCTGTCCACGTTGCGCCAGGAAAACGAGCGCTTGCAACGCGAACTCCAAGAGACGCGCGTCGAGCTGAGCAGCCAAACGCGTCGTGTCCATGATGTGGAGCAGCAGCTGCTGCTGCTGACAGATGCACGGCGTCGGGAGACGCTGGCGGCGGCAACACACACACAAACCACACAACGACTGCGGCGTCAGGTGGCGCAGCTGGAGGTGAGTTGCAAGCAAGGGAACAGGGATAAAATATACATGTGCATAAAAAAACTTTTCCTTGATAAATGACCAAATCTCAGATATACAGCTGTGTTCACAAAAACAGCAGTGCAGATGACCTGCACCTTAAGATCGACTAATCCTATTATAGGGACCATTATGGGACAAAAACTTTTTATAATTGTTAAATGAATTTATTTTCTCATAACTTACCATCTGTTTTTTTTAATTTAGTCAATATTTTTTAGATATTGATGAATAATTAAAAATATACCTAACTTGTGCTGTATGTACATTTTTTAAGAGGTGTCTTGGAAAGAATGATTTCTTTTATTTTTAATTTCTGCTATAGAAATTTATATTGATTTTTATTTATTTGATATTTTAATATTATGGGATTCCTTGTAGAAGATTTTTTTTATCATACACAATTTTTAAACAATTGATTTAAATACAAACATTGAAATAATAGCTAAATTAAATTAAAGTGATTCTTAAATAAAATAAAAATTTAACTCTTTCTTAATTTTTCTTTTTATCTTAATTAAATATTTAAATTATGAGTTTTAAAAAAATTTAAATTTGTTATTAAATTAAAAATTTTTTTTATTCTCATTGTTAAATTATAATCTTTGCAGGTGAAGATTTTTTTTAATCATACAAAAATTTTAAACAATTGATTTAAATACAAAAATTGAAATAAAAGCTAAATTAAATTAAAGTGATTCTTAAATAACATAAAAATTTAACTATTTCTTAATTTTTGTTTATCTAAATTAATTATTTTAAATAATAAAAAAATTCTCTTTCTAAGTTTTATTTTAAAGTTTTTTAAAAAAGAGTTTTTAGATTCGCTCAGAGTTATTCTAAAAGTTTAAAAAAAAATGTAAATAAGCTATTATTTCTTAATTTTAATTTTATAGTAAAATATAAGAAACATTTTTAAAATTGTTTTATAAAAAGTAACCTTCTTTTTTATTATTCTCATCGTACAATTTATAATCCGTATTGTAATCTTTGCAGGCGGAATTGTTTGCCTTGCGCGATGGCGGCGAGCAGATTGGAGCAGCTGCTTCGGTGATGACTCCTGGCAGCAGCCACAGCAACAGCAGCAGCAGCAACACATCGCGTCCGTCCAGAACGCATCAATTGTCAAGGGATTTGCTGCGCGCCGCCGACAATGCCGAGCAGAACTTGAGGTGAGTATTCAGATAAAACTATATCTAAAGTATCTGCTGTTAAACGTCCTATTCGAATCCTTAGGCAATTGCTGGCGGGCGTGGATAATTTGCGTCAAATGGCTGCTAATCTGGAGCATCCATCGGCAGCGGCAACGACGCCACGAAGTCCTAATCCCGATCCGTACACCGATTTTAATTAATAGCCACAGTTGTTGTTTTGATGATATTTACGATATGATGATGAGGATAATGGTTTTTTTAGAAAGTGCTTTTTACTCCTATTTCGTTTTGTATAATCTTTTAAAGCCGCCCAATCGACGCCACCTAGCGCTTGTTTTTAGTATCTGAAATCCCCCAATTTATATATATGTATATCTTTTTATATATATCGAAGCTGTGAAGGATTCAAACTGGAAGGATACGACGGTTGCAGGAGGACTCGTGATGTTGTTTTGAATTAACGGATTATATATATATATATAAATTGTACTATAACAAAGTGTAGCATATTTAAAATTGTGTTGTATAAATAACAAAATGTTTATCGATAAAATGAAAAATGAAAACAATAACAATCTATAAAATTGTAAAGCAACAACAAATCAACAAACACACAGCACAGTTGCAACATTAACTAAAAACAACTTTTAGATCTGCTAACAAGGGAATAATTATAATAATTAATAATCAGCAAAGCCTCCAACAGACAGCGTTAATATATTTTGTTAAAAACAAAATGCATACAAGCATATTAAATTACATATAAACTAAAATAAACAACAACTTGTGCACTTGTGTTCGTAGATTGTGCTTTAACCGCAACAACAACAAAATGAAATAAAATAGTGAGAAAAAAGAATATCTTGCAATTTATTATACAAAAAGTACCATTTTTGATCAACGTGTACCAAATATGCTGGTCAGCCAAGTCTTCTCTTATTTTCTTTTTAGTGTACACTTTAGAAATGTACCTATTTTGCTGCTATTGTACCATTGGGGACAAGTGTGCTCAGCTCCCACAGTCATGGCTAAGTATGAGTATATGTATGTGTGAGTGCTTGTAAGAGAAGCTGAGAGGCTGAATTTGAATCCACAAAGTATTAAGAAACTGTTCACGGACAGCGGGCATCACTTGCTTTCCCAATGCGGCGAAGTGCAAGGCTGGAACGGAAGGAAATTCTGGGATGTGGAATTGCGGAGCGAGATATGCATATACAGTCGAACTTCCCTAACTCGAACTTCCCTAACTCGAATTTTCTCTAACTCGAACAAAATCGAGTGGCAATAGCGTTTACTGAGCAAATTTCATACAAATCGCCTTCCCTAACTCGAACTTCCATAAGTAGAATTTCTCCGTAACTCGAACAAAAATATTGGCCCGTGCTTCTGTAAGTCGAATTTTTCAGGAAAATCTCCAAAAAAGTTTGAATTTTTTTTCATTTCTGTTTTATGCTTTTGTTACCGACTCGTTTGGATATGTAATATTGATGTACATTAACATATGGTGATGTAATATGATAGAATATTGCAACAACAATTACATAGGCTTGTGAAATTGCTATAGGAAAGATGCTCGAAATGTACTTCTTTGTCAGAGCATCAGTGTACTAAAATGTTTAAAAATGTTTAAAGAAATATTCAAACTTATTAGTAGTTAAGGAATTTGAAAGTAGACCAAATAAATTAAAGTTGCTGAAAAATGTGGTATGTCAGCAAAAACATTTATCATTATATTAATAAATGAAATATTAATTATGATGACATTTGAATCGGGAACTTCTTCTGGATACAGCAAAAGAACGAAGAAACCAAATTTTGAGAGTATCGACAGGTCTTGATCAAACTGGAATCCTTTTTTGTTGAAAATGACAAGAAAAATTTGCAATTTGGAATGTATATATGATTGAATGCATTTGTAGTTTCTTTTAATGTACTTTTTTCCTGGATAATGGTGATTCGAGTTAGGGAAGTTCGACTGTATTAATATTGATATAGGTAAATACCTGAACATATATTATTTTTGTGATTTGGGCAAAAGGATCGCTTCGTAGCCTTCGTTCGTATAATTATATCGAGATAAAGTTGAAACTGTATATTTAACGTACTCATCACAAATTTATTGAAAGTAAGAGGACTTTTAACTAATAGAGAATGTAGAGTTTTCGTATTTTTGTACCTGTATTAAAGCAATCACAACCTTGACATTGTAGAACTACCAATAGATAAGACAGCAATAATCTACATACGCTCTCTCGCTCTCCACTTGCTCCACACTTGCTTTACTACACACACGCTTCCAATCTCGGGCGTTTCGGGAATGTTTACGATTCCAACGAGCGACAACGTTGCCGGTCGCTAGATTTCCATTTCATTTCGTTCAGTTTCGTTTTTGACGTCGTTACGCGCGGTTCGTTTGCATTCGATTTGCGCGAGATCGGCCTCATCATAGAACCCGTTAATCATTGCTCCCTACGCACAAATGCACAGAGAAATTGTAAATTAATTAATCAGGAAGTGTAACATTTAAATTGCAGCATTTGCATAAATCAAAATCAGGAAAGCATACAGAATTAACAAAATGATGTCGAAAATATTGTGTGAGTATAAGTAAATAAAATACATATATATTTATGCATATACATAATATAAGTGTGTAAATATGTATGTATATCAGATAGGTGTATCCAAGAACATGTGTTTGTTCTGTGATTATGTTTATTGGGTAAAGAATTTAATTTTTTAAATATAAACTTTCCCTGTGTTTTCTCAGCCGTGAAAAGTGATTTTATTTCTTGGCATTTTATTAGTTTTCATTTGTTTATTTATAGCACATTTGATTAAGGCCAATTATAGCGCTAATATTATATTTTGGAATATTATTGGATTAAATATGTATTTGAGTCAACTTTAATAATAATCAGTTATATCTCAGTTATTAAGGTTTCTTTTTTTATCAATACACATGGTTTTTTTTAGATTTGCATAAGACTAAATTGCATTTTATGGAGAACCGCAATAAAACGTATCTAGTAATTGCACTCTTATTTAGATGTAACTGATAAGAAAACGAGAGACAGTGAGAAAGAGTTGCTGTCAATTGGAGCTTTCCAGGACATGCATTGTGTCGATGCTTCCTGGAAAGTGCTATCGATATTTTGATATCGATTAGAAACATTTATTTGAATTCCAGCTCAATAGAAATGGCATTGACCGTTGCGATCTTAAATTGCGCACATAAATCCGAAGCGTGATAAGGAAGCCCAACAATGTTGTGTGAATATGCTGGAGGTCTAATAACGCCAGCAAGCGTGGACCGCGGAGTGATAAGAAGCGAGAGCTGATAATTTAACAGGTGCTCTCAAGTGTTGTTGTTGTGATACAGTGATAAGAGTTGCATAATTAGTTAATATTGGAGTATACCCAACTACGGGGGGTATTACTTATCAGCATACTTATCAGCTTATCAGAAGAGCGTCTATAATAAAATAATGGCCTGTTGTTGGCATTAAATCTTTAAAAATATAAATGTTTATACAAAGCTTGAACTCTGCATAAGCGTTTAATTTAAACTTAATTTAACGATTTAATTAAGTAGAAAAGTTGAAGGAACTCAAAGCGCCAACAATGTTTAAATATTTGTGCGCACTAAACAACAATTAATTGACTTCAGTTACTTAACATTTCACCTGATATTTGTTGTAAACAATTCATTAAATATGCATACAACATTATTATATATATATGTGTGTATATGATATTGATATAGGAAACTGCGCCATAAAAAATACAGCGCTACGGTTTCAATGTACTTTGTGGTTCTTTCAAGCGACCGACCCACTCACACTTTTCCAGTTCCAGTTCCAATTTACATTCTGGAATGGACCTCAATGAATTGACTTTCTGATTGTCTCACGATCTGACTGTCACTGGCTGGTCACGTGTTTCATTCAGACTGTCGCAGGAAAGTCGCGAGATTATTGCAGTAATCGCAAAACACATAAATATTAACTGCTCTCACTCTTGACCTACCTGAAAGTGTGCAAGTGTTTTCTGTTTACGTGGGAATTTCTTATGAATGTATTCGATCCGATAATTTTCGTTTAGATTGACACTTTTTTTTATTGTTATCATCATTAGCAATGCACTTTAATTAACTGATTGTGATAAGTACGTATTTAATTGCACTAAAATCAGTTTACCTAAATAAAACTTAAATTTTTGTTTAATAAGTTAATAAATGGATTGCTTAAATACGTAAGATCGTTCCGAAAACTTGTTAAGATTTAAATAAAAGTAAAATCGTAAGATTTTGAATTTGGAAAAACAAATTTTGTAAAGTGTAAAGTAAATATGAGAGATACGTAATTTTTTAAGCTATTTAAAACAAGTGGGAAAGGCTATAGTCGAGCTCCCGACTATAGCATACCCGTTACTTATTTAAATAAATTTAAATATTTTTTATTGCACTTACATTGCTTAAAAACTTTAATCAGCCATTGCCACCGTTCTATTTGTCTGATCTTGTTACAATTAAGCAGGATGATAGGTAAAAATAGTACTTAACGTTAATTAGTAAAAAAAATCCTAATATAATGAAAACTGTGCATGTGGTGGCTTTTCGCGATTTACGAAGGCGGAAATTTAAAAAATAAACTTGATCTGCGTGGGATTTATAGAACACTGTGTGCCAAATTTGGTTGCTCTAGCTCTTATAGTCTCCGAGATCTAGGCCCTCACACAGACGGAGGGACAGACGGACATGGCTATGTCGACTAGGGTGTTGATGCTGATCAAGAATATATATACATTGTGTGGTCGGAGATGCTTCCTTCTGCCTGTTACATATATTTCAACGAATACAATTTACCCTTTTACTTATTTTCAAAATAACGGGTATAAAAATGATGAAAGATCTTTCTATTTTGGATCTGGGAACCTTTCAAATTGCTAATATAGTATGCATTCCTACAAATTACCGTATATTAATTAAATTCTACGTATTTCTCTGCCCTGTAGCCCACACACGATGCACGCTGAGCCGCGCCAGCTCCACGTTGCACTCAAAAGCAGCTCCAGCTGTGATGTCGCAGGTGCAGAACGAGATGCCTGAAAGCAATCATAGGCCAGCTGCCTATAAGGGCCCCAGCTATGAGCAGATACTGGAGACACGTAAGACGCACTTGACACCCAATTTGTCAGCGCATTTCAAGAATCCGCTGGTCATCCATGCCGGACATATGCAATGGCTCTACGATCACGAGGGTCGTCGCTACCTGGACATGTTTGGAGGCATCGTTACCGTCTCTGTCGGTCACTGTCATCCGTAGGTTGAATTTTTTAATCAAATTACCATTAGAGTTGATTTCTTATAAAGTGGAAATAATTTTTGATATTTAGTTGTACTTATTTTAATACTTTTTAATTAGTTTTTGAGAACTCGATTTTCGCTGAGCGATTTTCGAGTAATTTATCTTGATAAATGTTTTGACTGTTAATTGAGTTAATTAAATCAATTTTCCTGAGAATCGAAAACTATCTAAATCAAGAATGATTTAAGCAAAATTAATAAAAATACTAAACCACAGTCCGCTTAAACTGATCAGATTTGGCAAATATTTGAAAGTTTGAATCTAATTTTCGACCTTGAAGCTTACAAGTCAAACTTTACCCGTATACTTTAGATCGGACAGTCTTGGCAAATTTTCCATTCTTCCTGTGTATATATGCTAGTCGCCTTTCGCACCCTTCATGCTGCTTTCGTCACTAGCGCTGACTGCTGTCCGCAGTGTTTCATGTTTTCATTTTTTTTTTTTAAATCTGGATATATCGGTATTATTTGGAGATATATCGGCATCACTAGTTAGAAGTTAATGCCTCATTTCTTTTCAGAAAAGTAAACCAGGCGCTGGCGGAGCAGACCTCCAAATTGTGGCACACCACCAACATTTATATGCATCCAAAGATTCACGAGTATGCAGAGCGTTTGGTGGCCAAGTTTCCGGGTAATCTGAAGAGCGTATGCTTTGTCAACTCCGGCTCGGAGGCGAATGATCTGGCCATGTTGATGGCACGTCTGTATACGGGCAACCAGGATATCTTGACCTTCCGCAATGGCTATCACGGCATGTCGCCCTATACGATGGGTCTAACGGCACACTCGACTTGGAGATACCCCCTGCCGGGTGTTAACAATGGCATCTTACATGTCATGAATCCAGATCCGTATCAGGGCATTTGGGGTGGCTCCGCTTGCCGGGATTCGCCCGTGCAGACAACACGCAGCTGCAATTGTGCTCCTGATAGCTGCCAGGCGGGATCGGAGTATTACAATGAGTTGGAGCAGACATTCAAGTACTCGCTGCCACGTGGCAAGGTGGCAGCCATGTTTGCCGAGTCCATTCAGGGAGTTGGCGGCACTGTTCAGTTTCCCAAGGGTTATCTGAAGCGGGCAGCCGAATTGGTTCGTGCCAATGGCGGAGTCTTTGTGGCCGATGAGGTGCAGACTGGATTTGGACGCACTGGTGAACATTTCTGGGGATTCCAGGGGCACGATTACACGCCGGACATTGTCACCATGGCCAAGGGCATTGGCAATGGTTTCCCCCTGGCCGCCGTTGTCACAACACCTGAGATCGCTGCCACGCTGGGAATGGCCCTGCACTTCAATACCTATGGAGGTAATCCCATGGCAAGTGCTGTGGGCATCGCTGTCCTGGATGTCATTGAGGAGGAGCAACTACAGCGCAATTCCCTCGACGTGGGCACCTATTTCCTCCAGAGTCTAGGGGAGTTGCAGCAGCGCTACGACCTCATTGGCGATGTGCGTGGAAAGGGTTTGATGATTGGCGTGGAACTCGTCGGAGATCGGGAAACTCGTGCTCCTCTGGCGGCGCCACATGTGCTAGAGATCTGGGAGACGTGCAAGGATATGGGCGTGCTCTTTGGACGCGGCGGTCTGCATGGCAATGTAAGTGATTCCAGCGATCTGGCAGCTCCTAAAACATATCTGCTAATTAAGTTAGCTGTTCCTGCATTGCTTGATTTAGTCATTCTTTTGAGCATAGTTTTGAGCATGCTTTCTCATCTTAAATACAACTTGGCACTATTTATTTTCATATTATATCCATTTCCATCTGTTTTCCCATCTTCAAGATTCACAGAACCCCAATCTTTTGCTGTTAAGTTGCATCAGCAATCTGGCAACGACTAAAACCTGCTTATTAAGTTGGCTGCGCTTGATTTATTTCTTGTTTTTAAGCATGCTATTTCATTTTAAATACTAATCAGCACTATTTACTGGCATATTATTTCCATTTCTCTATCTTATCCTATCCCCATTCATCACTGAACCCCAATCTTTTGCAGGTCCTACGCATTAAACCTCCTATGTGCATTACCCATGCCGATGTCAAGTTTGCTGTGGATGTTCTCGGTCGTGCTATCGCGGATACATTGGCCAAACAAAAATAATCTAAAGAAATTGGCAAAAATAACTAAACCAAAGCTAGACCTTTGTATTTTTCATGCATTTATAGTATAGTTCTATGTAAAAAATTCAATTGCAAATCAACAAAATAAAGAGAAATCAAAGACTAATTCTCAAATTCTAATTCTCGATTTGAAGTGCAGCGACTTGGAAGTGTAAATCAATTTCTCTTTATTTAATCATTAATATATTGTATTTACACATTTCATTTGAAAACCATGATCTAATATTACCTCCTAAACACTTTTGGGGTACTCTAACTCATGTTCATACGCAAGTTTCCTAACTACAAGTATGTATTCTATTTTTATTGATAAATTAAAATGATTTATCATAAATAATATCTAGTTTTTTTCACTTTTATGCAGGTGCTCAGCTTTAGACCTCCCATGTGCATCAGCTATGAGGATGTGGAATTTACTTTAAACATTTTGGAAACTGTTTTCGAGCAACACATGAATAAAAGAAAACGCAGTTGGCGAACTAGTTCAACTAGAGAACGTTACTAACATTCCAATTAAGATTTCAGTTTATAAAGTTTGTATAACATATATTTATTTTTAACTATAACTCGATAAAATTGAGCACAATTTGGAGTTCAGAGACCACAATTAGAATCTAAGAGCAAACTGTGAGCATTTTACATTGCATTCCGATAACATTGAGCGAGGTATATATAACTTAGATTTAGTTAATTTTCTGTATAATTGTATATATATTTATTTTGTCTATGTATATTGTTATATTTTAGGCACAGCATTTTCATTAAAAATTTATTAATTAACAAATATTTTGCGACAATTTCTTTTGGTATGCTTTCAATTTTAACATTATCACTACACTATTAAATAATTTAATTATTGATTAATGCAAAACTAATACTACTAGAAGACCTATTCAAATATTCAACACAATTTCAATTCCAATTCGATTTAGCAGAGACCACTATCAACGACAGTCACGGGGGGTCAGGGCAGGGATGAGATCTCCTCCGGTTCCTGCTATACTTGTATATCGATGGGTTTGCCATCGTTGCCGTAATCCGACTCCATCAGTGTTTCCGACAGCTCTTTGCGCGCCTTTTGAACCACCCAAAACATCAACGCAACACCACAAATTACCTAATTAATATAAACGAAAAAAATAATCACAGTTAGGTGATTTTATAAATATTTTATGATGCATGAAAACTGCTATTATATTTATACTGAATTTATAAATTGGGGGAAAGACCTTTCTTTGTTTAAGGGGGTCTTCTCATTGAGCAACTTTTTTTTTCGATTTTTTTTTTTTGCATTTATTTATAGCTTGGGTAGTTGTGAATATGCCCCTAAAAGGATTTTTAGAAATTCGAAATACTTAAGGAGATATGGCCATTTTTATCCAGCAATGTTAATGTTAATGCAAGTGAAGTCAAAACTTTAAACGCGTTTATCTCGAAACCACGTTTTTCGAACTGGCGGCCATGATATCTCCAGTTCAACTGAACCGATTTTCATGAAACAAAGTGGAATCGACGCAGAATTGTCACTATTCTCGGGTGAGTGTCGACCATAATTTTAAAAAATTTTTTACTATTTTTTTTTTACACTAAACTACAAAAAAAAATTCCGAAATTGAAATTTTTTTTTTAATGGCCGCCATTTTGTCAAAAAAAATCACAAAATTATGGTCGACATTCACCCGAGAATTACATCTATACTGATTATAACCCCGTTTTTTTTTTCATTTCGGACGCTCCGGAGACCCGGAATCGTGGCCGCCGTGACGACACCTTTTTTTTTCACCACCAACTTTGAAGTCTCATTACTTTTTGAACAGCCCTCGTATCGAGGCAAAAAAAAATTTTTTTATATACTTTGAACCTTTTGTAATACAATAAATAAAAAAAGTTTTCAATTATTCTTTGCGTTTTCAAATAAGAATTTTTTTAAAAAGGGTCCAAAAAACGGGTTTTGAATGAGAAGACCCCCTTAACTATGCACTTGAAATTAATAAGTAGGTCTACAAAATATTGCATACTTTCAGGCACTTGAATCAAATGCAAAAACAAAGACAAATTTATGGCGCCATTAAAAAACTCTTACTGATAAAATAAATAGGGACTAAAAAATCAAAACTAAAAAGTTGACAATTTAATCAGCAAACAACTAAATTTGTTTACTATTGACTATACGAGTAACTAAAAAAATTTACTCAATGCACTAACAAATTCAGGCTAGAAATTCTGGTTTCGAATAATGTACTTCGAGTAAACAAATTAATAAAATGTTGCATATTTTCAGGCAGTTATAGCAAATGAGCAAACGAAATGGAAAATACAAATACAAATAAGCAAACAATTTATGACTAGCAATCAAACCTTTAACCTAATGTAAATTTAAGAATTGCTGAAACAAATTAAACTGACGGCAAAGTTTTTTGGTTAATCATGCATACAATAAATAACACTGACGGCAAATCGAACATATATAAACTAACTAAATTAATACTTCCTCGTAATCTAATTGGGAATTTAATACTGTGTAAATTGTTTAGATAGATTTGTTATAATCTGTCTATATTAAAAATTTCTGGCACTCTATTTTGCCTTTTTAAACCATTCTTATAAAAATTAAAAAATCTACGTTTGTTGTCTGGGTACATTTTTTAAACTATATAGTAAAAAGCGATGATAAGTCAGCTTCTAAAAATAATAATAAAAAAATTCCCGTTTCTTATCGTTAAAGCAAGCAGCTCTTTCCTTGACATTAAAGCTTTCTATTTGCCTTGAAATATTTTCGACTCCACGAAAGTCAAAAGTCTAAGCTATGCACTTTTGTGCAATCAAGGAAAAGGCCACGAAAAATGGCAAAGTTAACACGCAAGGCAAGAAGAATGAAAACTCACACATTACTTTACTTTGGGGGAGCAGCTGTCAGTCAGAAAATCAATAAAGCAAATCAAAAATTACTATTCAAGCTGAACCATAGTTATAATAAGACAAACTTATCGGGTAATCTAAAAGTCAAACATACAATGTACGTATACTTATACTTAGTATAGAAAGTTGGTTAGGACGCTCACCTCGAGCACGAAGCTGATGTAGCCCGTCAATTTGGTATCGTTGTCATTGAGCACCTCGTGCATGGAGCGCAGCGTGGAGCCCAGATAAACATTGATCGTCTGGGCGGGCAACAGACCCAGAAATGTTGCCACATGATAATCTCGTGCCTTAATTGAACTAATCTGTAAAAATTGTATAAATTTAAAATTTGGTGTGAATTGAGGGCGTATAAATAAAGATTCTATTATGTAATTTCGTCTGTCAAATAAAAGTAGCTGCAATTTTCAGTAACTACATTTATTTCTGTATCTTTAATGACTTTTCAAGCTTAAAAAACCTTTCAACAGTCATCAAAACCAGTTTGCACAAATTTCAAGTTCAATTTTTCATTAACCTTACCTTAGCTGTGTTATGTATTGTTATACCCTGTGATATGGAAAATTATGGAAGGTGTGTCAGTGACCGAAGTGACTATTTACAGGGTATTTGCCAGTAGTTAAAAGCTTGTCTAATTGATTTCTATTTATTTATTTTCTTCCCCTACAAACGTAAATGTGACTAATATCAAAACTGATTTGTCACTCTGAATTTAACACAGACACAGTTTTTAACGTTACAATCTTATTAGGGTAGTTGAACAAACTGATTAATTGACGTAATTTCAAAAAGCGTATGCCATATATAGAGAACGTATTCCAAATGTGTAAATAAGCGAATAAATACACAAAACTTGCCTCAAACTCGAACTGAACGAAATGCAAACAGACGTTACAAATGTCTTATATCAATTGTGAATGAGTAAATACTTGGGTATATGTATGTGTATAGATGTCTATGTATAGACATAAATATGTATATATATATTATATATGTATGTCTAGACTCTAGAGTCTCTGACTGATAGTCGCAAGTTGAAAGTTGTAAACATTTTAAAAGGTTGTCTCCCAGTTGAGAAATTCTGCGATATCATAAAACTGAAGAGACATAGGAAGAATATATATTTTCTATATAGTGTAGATTGCTGGTCAGACTTACTCCAAATATAACATTCTGCAATCCAAATGGTATCGGCGTTAAACGCGTAAATAGAACTACTCGAAATGCCTTGGGTCCAGATATAACTCGCAATATTGCTCGTCCAGTCTCATTTTTGATCAATCTGAAAATAGCATCAAGCAAAAATAACAACAAAAATAAAAAAAGCAATTAAATCAACGCAGAAAACATGCAAGACAAATACTAAAAAAAGAATTACATATAAATAAAGTCATGTTGAAATCGACATACGAATTCATAAAGAAAAAACTTAGAAAATCTTGAAAATGTTTGAGTCTTATTTCCTCTATAAATCAGAAATGAACTAGTTGCATTTCACATTGTCATTAACGGAAACCTGTTAAAAAACCACATATTTCTCTCAGTTCGGCAGCTGCTTTAAACAGTTACTGAACCAGCTTTCAACTGGGCCCAAACCGGACATTCATTTCACTTGTTACCAACAAACTGCATGCTTAATATCATAACGCTGATTTTAAAACTTGAGTGAAGTTTATTTTTTTTTGAATTTATTTTGTTAAAATCAGGGACCGTAATCATTATGAGTTATATTATAAAATGTACATAGTAATAATTATTTAAAAAATTTTAAGGATTTTCTTCAATGATAATGATTAAATTTGAGCGAAAAAATAAAACTCACAAGTAATCATTATTTGTAAGTTTTATTTTTTCGCTCAAATTTAATCATTATCATTATTTTTTTGTATATGTATTCTAGTCATTGATTTTTTGATGTGAAAAATTTTCAATAATCATTATTTGCGGTCCCTGGTTAAAATATCTAAAATGGACTTTAATTATTTTGTCTCGAGAAACAGTGATAATACCAATAATCAATTTTATTAATATATAAAAAATCTTTGACTAATTTTGAATACAAGACTTTATACTTTAAAATTTAAAAAAAGTTGAAATTATAGTATACAAATTATAGATAGCGAATAATTTAAAAAGAAAACTCTATCAATATTGAATCATATGAATCTATCAATATGTATCTGTAGTTGCTATGGATTTGATCCCTCATACCATCGATAATACACCAACTCCTGCTTGGTCTTATCTTGTTAACACATTTAACTTTGTAATTACTTTATGCACGAATATGTAACACTGACACTTCTTGGCCAGGCGCCTCTAATTTAAGCATTTATGTGTTTATCAAGGGTAATCACAGTTCAATTAGAGTCAATCAACCGCTGCCACAGTCGGTAAACCAGTTTATCACCCTGCAACCCATCAACTTGGCTAAATTTTGGGCATGTTATGGGCATCCATTTACCGTTCGCGCCATAATTTATGGTAATTTGCTAATCACTTGTCTGATTTGCTGATAGTTATCTTTCGCTTTATTTAATGAAAGCCTGTTTGCTTTAATCAAGCGTAATTGAGTGTCAAAAAGTTATTGCACTTCAGAAATAGGAGAAACCATTACAATTCCTCGTCTCCTATTTACGTATCTAATTTCCTCGAGTATCGAAGCGTGTTCAAGCAATTAATCAATTGCAAATGTTTCCATAAATGTTGAAATACATCACATTAAATACAAGTAGTTGCTATAGACTATAGTTATTTATAGCGTCTCTTTTATTGGCTGATAAAGCACTTGAACCATAGAACGTTTCGCTTGAGTAACTTAAGTATAAATAAAAAAAATGTTCACCATTTGATAAGAGGCATTACTCTTAATGATTGCTGTTGCGCTTTTACATACAGCTTTGTAATGTTCAAGTATAATAAGGTAATAATAAGTACAATTTCAGTTTCTTGTATTTTAGATAAAGTTAAACAACTTTGGCAAGGTGGACCTTTTCTGGAAATGCCCATATGTATTTTGATTGATCTGGCTAGTTTTTGAAAGAGCCCTGCCAACTTATTAACAAAGAGCTGTCCATTTAAACCGATGACGTTGCCACATAATTAAGCTATTAATATATTTAATAATAAGCTTATAAACTAACTAATCTTTTAAGAAATACAATCGAACTTCCCTAACTCGAATCACCATTATCCAAGAAAAAAGTTCGAGTTATGTAGACTTTGACTTATAGAAGTCTTTTTTTTAAGTTTAGTATATGCTATTGCCACATAATTTAGTTCGAATTAGAGTTATAGACGTTCGAGTTATGAAAGTTCAATTGTATAAACAATTTTAAAAAAATATGCCTTAAATTAGTTTTAAATTCAGTAGACAATATAAAGCACGCTGAATCAAAGTATATTTCGTAATTAAAAATCGTATTTTTTAATTTAAAAAATAATAATAATAGAATTATAAGACACATGATACATTGATTTTTAATGCTTTGCTGATTTTCAAAACAAAGCAAGAATTTGTAGCATTAGTTTCTGATATATAATATGTACCTATGTATGCCGGCCTTATCACAAATGCCTGTTATCAAGCCTGCTACATACAGTCTGTAAACAGTACAATTTAAAGACAACTAAAGCACCTTTAACCCCGTCTAGGAATCGACGTCACCTAGTTGGAATTTAAAATCGGGGCAATTTAATTCGCAATACGTTCGGCCCTTTTATTTCGTAGCTTCTCGACATCACGTCCATTGGAGGTGCAATCTGCAGTGAGTAGCTCCACTTTATGATCCTCAGTGATGTGAATGCTATCGGCCAGAACGCAGCGCACCCCACGAAATTCCGGATAGGCCTCATAACAATCCTGAGGTATACAAATGGACAACTGAAAGGATAGAACATTGCCTGGCCTAATCGGATAATTGAGCAGTTTCCCGCTGCTTTCTTCCAAGTCCAAGCCTATGTGCCTAATCAGTCTGGGAAAACAATTAAATTTCCCAGTTGCCTCAAGCATATCCGACACATGGTTCATATTGGAGGGCAGAACACGAAGCTCCTTTAATTGCTCCGCCAGAAATGTTAAGTAAACAATATTTAGTTCCCTCGGAGTACGAACAATGGAATCGCATTTGCTGACCAAGGTAAACAACTTGTAGCGCAGTTCGAGGAGCGTATTATAGATGACCTTCTGGGGCGGTGTGAAGCGTCCACAGATGGGCCAACTTCTGGCGAGGCTACCACAATAGCCAGCATACTGACAAGCCGCATCCATTAGCAACATGCCTCCAAATCCATTGGCTAATTTTGGCTCATAGGGCAGCGGTTGATGGGCGAATCTCTGCTGACATTTGTGAGTGAACAAAGATCGCAATTGCTCCAAAGATTGTCGTGGTGTATGCTCGGAGATAAGCTCCTCCATTGACTGAGAAGCTATGGCATGGGCACGTCGAATGGTTTTCATTTCTCTGGGAGATTTTAAACTTCTCGCATATTGCATCACATGACGTGGACAGTCTATGGAGACCCTGAGAAGATCGGCCAACTCACAGATGTATCTACTCAGTGCACTTTTATCCAGAGTGTACCACAATTTGACACTGGCATAGCTGCAACGCCGGCAGAGCAATTGCTTCAGTTGCGGCAAGGTTAATATCTGGTCGACATTGTAACGCTTGCAGGCGATCTTTGCCAGCGTCGGATCCATCTCTTGTTCCCGCCTCGGCTCACAGATCACCGTGCACAGCTCCATTCGTCGATTACGCAGCAGCACGAGCACAGCGCCTGGGATCTGGCAATCGCAGAGATACAGAAACTCACTCTTCTGACGAAAGGGATAACCCGGAACAGCTTCCGCTCCAGCGACAATCAGGACGTGCGTGTGTCCTCGTTTCATCCTCTCCTTGCTAAGAAAATCCATGACTATCGAACGATGCTGGTAAATCTCCTCCGGCACCAGGGACTCCACCCTCAGCGGATCTCCCTTTAGATATTCTGCAACTGTCCATTTCGCTGTTGTCTCCTTTGCTCGAGCTTGACGTAACTCCGGAATGGACAAGGGCTTACACTGCTTGACGAATTCGGAAATGGGAATGGTTTTTGGTGCTGGTTGGAGGACGCCCGCACTGCTTTCCAAACAGATTATTGGACTTTGAGGTATAGCTAAACTGACTCGCGGTCGAATACTTTTAAATTTTGTTATTACACTTAACATAATTGCATCTACTAATCTGGTAAACAAACTCTGTAAAAATATATGACGAGCTACAACTAAATGACAAATGTTTAAAATGTCACTTAAAACAATTGATTATTCTTATGAAAGCTGAACGAAAACATCCATAAATTTATTGAACTTATTATTTCTTTATTTTTACATATTTCAATTTTGAAAAACTCTTTTAAATGATTGAATCATAAATAAATTCTCGTGATTATAGTTGTAGATGTCTTAGAAAGGTTTTGAAATATTAGTTTAATATTTTTAATTTTAAAATTAAAAGCTTTTATAATTTTTTAAAATATTTAAGTTTTATTTTTAAATTACAATTCTATTTTCTTGAGTTACATGCCAGGGTTGCCAATTTAGCTATTTTCTCGCCAAATATTAGCACTAATTTCAAAATCTCTTCGCTAGTATTTTTTATGATTTTTTGAAAATAGCTAATAATGACTATTTTAACCCCTTTTTCATACTTTTCACACAAAAAGTGGCTTTTTAGCAATTTTCAAAATATCATAAAAAATACTAGCGAAAAGATATTTGAAAATTGTTTTTTGCAGTCACTCTTAGAATTGTTTCAAGAAGAAAAAATATCGAGGATAAAAGTTGAAAAAGTAGACGTTCACAAAAATTCGAATTTTTCAATGGGTACTTAATGGATTGAGGAAATATTTGCATCATTCAAACGGAATTTAAACGACTTTTCCAAATACAGTCGTCGGATAAAGTATTTTGACAAAACTAAAGTTAAATCTTCGCGTAATTTGAACTTACTTTAGGTTAAGTTTGGCATCAATGGAAAGGTCATTAAAATTCCGTTTGAATGATACAAAACTTTCCTTAACCCATTAAGTACCCTTTGAAATTTTTGAATTATTGTAAAAGTCTACTGTTATGACTTTTTTCCTAGGGCTCCAACAAAAAATGTTTGGATGCAAAAAAATTCTTCAAACAATTTTAATAGTGACTGCAAAAAATCTCTTCGCTTTTTATTTTTATGATTTTTTGAAAATTGCAAAAAATGCCAATTTTAACCCATTTTTCCTCCTTTTCATACAAAAAGTAGCTTAAGGAACAATATTCAAAAAATCATAAAAAAAAAACTAGCGAAGAGATTTTTGGAAACTTTTTTTTGCAGTCACTATTAAAATTGTTTGAAGAATTTTTTTGCATCCAAACATTTTTTGTTGGAACCCTAGGAAAAAAGTCAAAACAGTAGACTTTTACAAGAATTCAAAAATTTCAAAGGGTACTTAATGGGTTAAGGAAAGTTTTGTATCATTCAAACGATATTTAAATGACCTTTCCATTGATACCAACCTTAGCATAGAGTGAGTTCAAATAGCGACTAGATTTAACTTTAGTTTTGTCAAAATACTTTATCCGACGACTGTAGATTTTTACTATAAAGACTTGACTTACAATAGATGTTAAAGTAAAAGAAAAGTTTGTACGCATAGTTTTTCTGGCTAGTGTACAATTCTAAAAATGTCTAGCCTTTTTTAGATTGTTTTAAATGCAGATCTAGCTTTTTGAGGCCCTGAAGAGTTGGCAACACTGATCATTATCAGTTGCATTACTTACTTGTGCACGGATATCCGATGCCGGAAGCTACGTATTGTGGCATGAGCAATGGCAATGCCCACATTTGCGCCGAGTATCACAGTCAACCAGCCCTTCCACCAGCCGAACAGGTAACCAGCAGTTATCAGCAGCACAAGGTAGCCCACAACGATGGGGAAACTGACGAGGGTGAAGAGTGCCATGAAGATGACAAAGATGAGCCAGCCATTCTGTGTCTCGATCCAAAAGAGCAGCTCTTTGGCATAATTGCGAGTGAGGTAGCCAACGATCAGAACAAGGCAGAGTATGGAAATGGGCACCAAATAGCTGAGATACCAATTGCGCATGATAAACGCATGGATGCGCATGCAGCAGGAGTTGCGACGCAGGTACGAGGAGGAACGATTAATGTTGCGTCGACCAGGGACGCTGCCAGCGCCAGCGCCACTGTCATTGCCATTGCCATGGACAGGGCTGGAGTTAATGAGAAAAGCATCGAATTCGCTGCTCTGCTCATTTGTATTCACAGCAGAGTTGGCAACATTGGTCGACGCACTCTTGGAAGTGTCACTGGCTTCCAATGGAAAATTGGAACTGCTTGTGCCGCTGTAGCTGTTGCTCTTGATCAGCTGTGGCGAGCCCAAAGGTGAGCAGGAACTTGAGCTTGAAGAGGCGGTGGCGGTGGTGTTGGAGCTGTGCAATATCGAATCATCAAGAATGGGCGACTTAAATTTGTACATGTTGGTGTTGTTGTCATATCTGTAGGTGTTGATATTGTTGCTATTTTTATTATTATTATTGTTGTTGTTGCTGCTGCTGCTGTAGTCTGTGCTTGTCGACAGCGTCGTAGTCAAAGCGCTCATTTTGGGCTCTCAATATTCCCAAATATTTTACGCGTTACTGTTGTATACATATATTGCCCTTTCTCCCCCTTGCCTTTCTTCACGACAGCTGCTGCTTCTTCTTATTGACAATTCGTTTTCTCTTTCACTTTGAATGCATTGCTTTGTTGTTGCTGTTGTTGTCATTTAAAAATTTCACTCTTTCATGCCCAAACTGTGTGAATTTTGATATTTTACAAGTAAATAGATAACAAGGCCCTTTCTTTAAGTAGGCTGCGAACGGGAAACTGATATTTGACACACTTTTTAATTTAAAAACATTGCACTAATTTAATCAATGCCAATCATAAATTCCGTTTTTTTATTGTTTAATTAAATTAACTAGTGAATTATAATTGAGTCACAGACGCTTGCAATTTGGTTTGGAATTCGCAAACGGGTCACATAAATAATTTTAAATGTATTTACAAATTGTTTTCACTGTTTACGAAATTTTGTTATAAAAAAAACACACAAAGCGCGAGTGCGTTAACGCGTCCCGTCTCAGTGGAAAATAAAATCAAACTAAAAGCTACAGTGTGACCGCAAGCTGTTAACGCCAAAATAGCCAGCACCAGTGGTGCCAGATTTGCTTTATTCCCGTCAAATCTGGGTTTTTTCAAAGTCCATTCGCTAGAAAAATTTGCAAACAGTGGGCAGCGGGAGTTCTGGCTTTTTTATGCTGAAAGGTTTTTTTCAGATTTCTTTGTAAATACCCAAATACAGGGGAAATTAAAACCCAATATAAAAAAATTCACTTCGTGCAATAGGAAAATAAAGACAGCATTACAAAATTTTGGATTGAAGTCAATTCCTATATTGATTCTGGGGGCAACAATACTTTTGCAGACCTGGCTAAGGTTGCCATACTTAACAGTGTACTTTATATAAGGTAATTGGTTCAATAGCTTGCTACTTAAAATTAAAATAATATATTTTTTCTCAATAAATTCGTAAGGATGACAAGAACGGGATTAATATATGATAATGAAAATCAGGAGAATGAGGACAACATTGATGAAATTATTCACATCTAATGCGTAGCAGAGCTGCTGCTGCTTAAATTGTTAAGTTTTTTTTCTGAGCAACGGATTTTGTGCGCTCACTTTTCTCCTCTCGGGAGAAAATACAGGAATTTATGAATTGAAAAACTAGATACTTTGTATGCTTTTTTTTTTTTCTTATTAATTTTTCAGCTTTTTTGCATTGTTCCTTCCCGTCAAAAAATTTTTTTTTTTTTAAACAAAAGTTGGCAGCACTGGCCAGCACCCAAACGCGCTAGAAAAAGCTACGTTTGATTCGCCGAAGCTTGCATGCTCTACAATTGTACATATTGAGAAAAAAAATCTTCGACAAGTAATTCTATAATAATAATAAAATTTAAAATACATTTTTATTCATTAAAAATTGTATGTAATAATTAAAGCATAAATCAAGTTTAAAAATTAAAACTCGTTTATTTAATATGGGTTTCGAATATTTATCATAGGTTCTCATTCCGGATCACTTGGCAGTTTCTTGGAGCTGCGCGAGACGCTGGCTATGCTGGACGCATCCTGAAGCAACACGAGACGCACAAAGGCCAAATTGAGGAGGAACGCCTGACCGAGCAGCTCCCGTTGGTAGCGTTCGACCTTGGAGTACATACTACGGAGACTTGAAGGAAACTGCACTTGATTGCACAAATATAATTTCTCTGCTTGCTCTGGCTGCTCCTCCATGTTGTAATGTGTGCGCATCATGCCCAGAATTGTGTCCTCGGAGGAGACGCGTTCTGTGCCCACAAGATGATTAAACAGTCGTGCCGTTAGAAACCGACGCAGATAATAGAGATTTGTCTTGGTCTCGTTGGGATTTGTGCGCGCCATCAAGGCATAGCTAAGGATTGCGGTGACTTGAGCCTTTTGGATGTTGACATTCTGCTGGTCAATGCTGCCCGGATTGCTGTTGGCCTGTGCCATTTGTGGATTCTCTAGAACATAGCAGTCTGCCTGGGGGATTTGATGGGCCACATAAATGCAGCGACGCACCAGCTCCGCCAGATGCAGTTTCTTGTCATTTATCTCGTGGTGCTGCCAGTGACTGAGCACACAAGGTGAGCTGGTGCTGTCCGGTAGCTCCAAGCGGGCCCAACTAACACTGGTGACACCAATGCGAACTCCCACACTCGACATGATTAGCTCACGCTGCTGCTCGTCCATTGTTGGTGTTATAAATGCTGCCGTGCGTGAAGTCTTTTGTGCTTTCTCGCTAATCGCACGATTGGCAACCGGCTCAAGCAGACTCTTGTAGAACTTTGTGGCCACTTTTAATCCAAATCCCTCCACATGGAGAATATCACTTAGCTCAGACATTGGCCCATTTCGTGCTTTCCACGCTTGCAGTTTGATGGCGCGCGACTTTGTTATGTCGTAGCTAAAAATGAAATGTAATTAATTTGGAGATTTCAAGTGAATAGGAATAAGAGAACCTGAGCAACTGTTCGGCACCGTTTTTATTGATGGCGTCCAGGATTTGCTGACGCTGTTCCTCAGTGTAAGGCGGTAATTGCACGGGCTGCTCTGCATCCTTGACAATTCCATGCGTGGCGGGTGGCTGATTGCCTATCTGACGCACATAATTGGTTGTCAAGGCACGTAGGACACGTTTCATATTAAATGACAGCATCATTTAATTTAAAATATATCTTAAAATTGCATTCTATTGAAATTACGCAAAAGTTGCCAATTTGTTATTGCCGGTAACAGCTAAACAGTAGAGTTGTGTCGTTTCGTTCTGAAAAAGGTAAAATGAACGGGTCATTAAAATGAACTAATGAACTTAGTCAGTCTTTCATGAACTAAATCGCTCATTTCTTCTTGTTTCTTTCAAGTTTTCGCCCTTCTCTTTCGATGCTTGTTTCTGCTTTTTCTTATTTCTTTCTCTACCTCGCTCAAAACAAAACAAACAGCACACACACATGTAAGGCGGCGGCCATTAAAATTCACACGTACGCTCCGAGAATGACAACCGAAGAAAAACACCTGTTTGTGCAGGCGCGCTCGCTTGCTTTCTGCTTATTTCTGTTCGCCTGGTGAAAGATCTCAAAATTTGAGCTCCTTTCAAGGAGCGGGCTACCTAAAAGTGGCGCATTCGAAATTTTCAAGCTAGAATTTTGAAAATTTTACCAGAATTTTTGTTGGAATTTTCTCAATATTTTAAGATTTTTTTCAGAACGTTTTTCCTAACTTCGGAACGCGTGGGCCAATTTGCACCAAACCAGTTTCAAAAGAAAGCTTATTATTTTAGCTAATTTTGGATTTTGTTGCTGTTTTGATTTTCGTTTTTTAAATATTTTAAATTGATTTTTCAAAATTCTAGAGATTTGACATGGGCAAAAAATTTTTATCGATGTTTGTGCGAGCGAGAAAGAAGAAAGCAAAGAAAAACAAAGAGCGAGAGAACGGACTAACAGAACATATGGAGGACTAACATACATTTAACAGAACATACGGAGGTGATGTTAAATTTAATACTGAAATGTTAAATTTTGGCAGTGCTGCCAGAACAAGGTGGCTATCCAAATCCAAATGGCAGCAACTGACCAAATGACCAACTGAACTAAATGACTGATTTAGTTCACGACTGAAAAATTAACGATTGAACTTGGTCAGCAAATTGAACTAAAAACTACTAAGCAGCTGTTGCAACAACAGCTAGGGCTGCATAATATATCAGTACTGAATCCATCGATGATTTAAAAAGCAATGCTTTGAACTTTCGATAACTATATCGAAAAGTTTGCAAATAATTTAAATAAGATAGAAAAAATTGGTAATTTTCATAAACTGAATAAAACTTGCAATGGGCTACGATGTCAATCGCTTTCAGGGCGAGGTCGACCAGGAGCTACTATGTCCCATATGTTCCGGTGTGCTAGAAGATCCGCTTCAGGTTTGACAGCAACAACAAAAACCACAACTGTAACATTTTCATTTTTCAATTACTTCTCTTTAGGCGGTCATGTGTGAGCATGCCTTCTGTCGCGGCTGTATCAACGAGTGGCTAACACGCCAACCCACATGTCCAGTGGATCGCAATGCACTAACAACAGCAAATTTAAGAGCAGTGCCTCGCATATTGCGCAACTTGCTGTCCAGGTACGTTCGAGTCTTATACAGTGCCTCCCAACTCACTTGACCCACTTGTCTTGCATATTGCAAATTTTGAATGAGTATCTTTTAATGGGTGTATATTAAAAATAATATTTGAGCGCGATATTCTCAATCAATCTTTGAACTACCATGTCAAATTATATTAAAAGTATCGTTTATTAATTGTTTTATTTACAGGCTGTCAATTACCTGTGACAATGCGCCCTATGGCTGCACAGCTGTGCTTAAATTGGATGCCTACAACTCACATTTGGATAACTGCGTCCACAATCCGAAACGTACGTTTTCATGTGAAAAGGGCTGTGGCTTCGATATACCGAAGGACAAGCTGAAGGATCACAATTGTCAGCATGAGCTGCGCACGTTGATTGCAAAGCAAACGGAGCAAATGGACCAACTGAAGACAGAGCTGACTGATCAACAGCTTACCATTAGCGAGTTGAAGCGGGAGTTGCAACTTTGTAAGGATTTTAGGCGACTAATGCGCGGGTCTAACCTGGCCAAGCGCGCCAAGAAAGGTTTGCCAAAAATTTAAAATGGTAAACAGTGGTAAAATTACATGACTTTGTATTATAGAAATTAAAAATATTCAATGTACCTATATCTGTGCTGGATAAAAAGAAAGATATACGATATTAATTGATTTTTACAAAATAATTACAAGTTTATTGCTAAATTTCTTTCGCTTTAAAACTGGCGCCAAATGACAAGTTGCATTCCCACTGTGTGAATCACACAATCGATTGCTTGAGCCGATACATTTCATTGACAAGTGAATGGCCATTTTGGAATCGAAATTAACGTTTTTAAAGATGCCACTTTTTTAATAATAAAACCACCTAAAGCTTAAAACATTTTTGTTATTTTGCAATAAAATAGATACTAAAAAAAAACAGATATGTCGTGAAGAAAGTGATCGACAGTTAAAATCATCGATCGATTGCCCAATTGTGAAGCCAATGATCGATTCATCTAAATTATCATCGGTGCTCTTGCAACCCTAGTTGCAACAGCTGTTTCGCTGCATCAAAATATCCGGTCCGGACAACTATTTTCATTCATAAATAGTAAACACAGTGCATAAACACGAAGATTTTTACATTGACGCTCGAAACGCACATTTAACAAACATAATGCAGTTCTCCTGGATGAAACTGGCTATTTACCTGCTAACATTTCTCACATACGCATATTCGGGATACGGGTCCAGCACAATTGTGCATCTACGGGATGCCATTATTGCTGCGGAGGCAATCTTTGGTGACGTTTTCAAAAATTTCATCACAGTTGTCCGTAAATTTCGCACCGTACACGAGGTCTTCGATGCGGCTGTTGAGGAAAACTGCGTGTTTCAGTGCCCAGTGCCCGATGGCGGGGGCACGGGTAAGTGTGTCTGACGCAAATGGATATTAATCATTATGTAAATGTCTTAACACTGACGTGTGGCTTATTTATATTTTTTTTTTGTCTTTAGCGCCGCGAGCTGTGCAAAATAAGTTCTACACGCCCACTCCTGACGGTTGCGGTTCTCTAGGCCTGAGAATCAGTACAGAGTATCTGCCCGCCGCTGAGATGGAGACATGCTGCAACGAACACGACATTTGCTACGACACCTGCAACAGCGACAAGGAACTGTGTGATCTGGACTTGAAGCGTTGCCTCTATAGATACTGCGATAGCTATGAAAAGTCTATTGCCAGCGATTTAATGACCAAAGGCTGCAAAGCGGCCGCAAAGATGCTTTTTACGGGCACACTAACACTCGGATGCAGGGCGTATCTGGACTCACAGCAGCGTTCCTGTTATTGTGCACCCAGCAAACCAAATAACTTTAATGGCAACAAGTATGCGAATAACAAAGAAAAGCAACAACGCCAAAAATACGGCTGGAAGGATCGCAATGAAATTTAGCATTGGTTGTGGAAATTCAAATGGATTTATACGTTAGTTGTTGTCGTTTGTAGATGTTTCATGTTAGTTTTTAGTTGCAGTTTTAATTTTTTGCCGTCTGACGAATTTGTCGAGTGTTATGCCAAAAATAGCATAGGCTCAGTATTTAAATATTAAACAATAACCATATTGAAAATAAATCTCATTTTTAATTTAAAATAACTTTTGTTTGAATAAAATAAATTGTTTCTATTTTAATAAAACACAATTAAATATTTTTCGAATTTCCTTCGATGATATTGTCAGTTATTTTTTTGTGTACATTTTATCGATAAGTTTTGATACATTTTTACACTTTACAACACCAACCGCGCAACCCTGAGAAATTGAGCAGCACTAAAACTTCACAAGCGCAGCAGCAGCAAAAAAAGATTTTGCAATTTTCAGAAACTAAATAAATGTTGATGTAGCTAGACATAAAATAAAGCTTGCAATGGGCTACGATGTCAATCGCTTTCAGGGCGAGGTCGACGAGGAGCTAACATGTCCCATATGTTCCGGTGTGCTAGAAGATCCGCTTCAGGTTTGACAGCAACAACAAAAACCACAACTGTAACATTTTCATTTTTCAATTATCTCTCATTAGGCGGTCATGTGTGAGCATGCCTTCTGTCGCGGCTGTATCAACGAGTGGCTAACACGCCAACCCACATGTCCAGTGGATCGCAATGCACTAACAACAGCAAATTTAAGAGCAGTGCCTCGCATATTGCGCAACTTGCTGTCCAGGTACGTTCAAGTCTCCCACACAAGTCCGAGTCAAAATACAGTGCCTCCCAACTCAATTGACCCACTTGTCTTGCATATTGCAAATTTAAAATGAGTGTATCTTTTAATTGGAAGGAGATAAAAATAAAATTCGAACGCGATTTTGTTAATTAATCTTCAAATTTAATTGTACTATGTCGAATTATCTATGAAAAACTGTTAAAATATAATTAAATAATTGTTTAATTTGTAGGTTGTCAATTACCTGTGACAATGCGCCCTATGGCTGCACAGCTGTGCTTAAATTGGATGCCTACAATTCACATTTGGAGGATTGCGTCCACAATCCGAAGCGTCCGTTTCCATGTGAAAAGGGCTGTGGCTTCGATATACCGAAGGACGAGCTGAAGGATCACAATTGTGTGCGTGAGCTGCGCACGTTAATTGTGAAGCAAACGGAGCAAATGGGGCAACTGAAGACAGAGCTGACTGATCAACAGCTTACCATTAACGAGTTGAAGCGGGAGTTGCAACTCTTTAAGGATTTTATGCGAGCAATGCGCGTGTCTAACCCGGCCATGCGCGCCATTGCTGATCAAATGGAGCGGGACGAGGTTATACGCTGGAGTAGCGCACTGGCCAGAGCGCGTGTTACACGCTGGGGCGGCATGATCTCCACACCCGACGATGCACTGCAGGTGAGTGTAGTCAATAACAGGGGATGACATACATATACTTGAGATATCTTTCAATTTCCACAGCTTATGATTAAGCGTGCTCTGTCGGAATCGGGTTGCCCGCCTCACATTCTGGATAGCCTAATGGAGAATTGCCACGAACGACGTTGGCCCCGCGGCTTGAGCTCGCTGGAAACGCGACAGAACAATCGACGGATCTACGATAATTACATCTGTCGGCGCATACCAGGTGAGTGTTTGGGTTCAGAATGCCATCGAAAAACATCTGCCCTGACTAATTAAAGGCTTTGTAATTGCAGGCAAACAAGCGGTGCTTGTGCTAAGCTGTGACAACGTCCACATGACTGAGGATGTTATGGTCGAACCAGGTCTGGTTATGATATTTGCCCATGGCATCGAATAGCACTCGAACAATCAGCAGCAGCAGCGCCACCAGCTACATTCAACTATATAACTAAAAACTAAATACTAAATGTATATCAAACAGTGCTCAGTTTTGTTGTTTCCTTGACCTAATGCATAAGACTTAAGCATAATATAATAACACAATTCTCATTTTATCATTAAGAATCTCTCGAATAACAAAAACAAACCATTCAAGCGCCTCATGACAACTTTCAAGTTGTAGCAAACAAATTTAAATTACATTGCATACGATATTGTTTCTATATAAGTACATTCATCATGCATGGGCATATTCCATTTTTATTCATGTAAAAATAGCAAACATATCTTTTTAAGAGATCTCAACAAAGAAATTTTTGTTAATGTTCACTTTAAATTTTTGTCGATGCATAGAATTTTTGTCTATTCATTAATTATTTGTGTCTTTTATTTAGGAAACTTAAAACGTTTACTTAATTATTAATTAAATTAAATGAATTGTAAGAATCTCAATAACTTTGTCTTTTAATCGACTCGCTGTAAACAATTTAAAAAGAGCTAGATCTAGCGTTAAATAGGCTAAGCTGGCAACAGCTGCGCAATCGCTTTGAAAAGTTTGTTGGGTTGTGTCGCCTAATCTCTCCGTCCCCCACCCCCAACCCACACAAATACAAACACTGAAAATCAGACACACACAGACCTGTAAGAGTTCTGGGCATCATCTGTTCCAGAAAAGGAAATTCAAAAAGCGGCTTCCAACAAAAACAACAGCAAACAAATCAAACGAGTTCCTGCATGAGCTTTGAGAAAACTAAAAACCGGTTACAAATTTTGTAGACTTGTTTCTCTTTCCGCGATATTTATTATTCAAAAAAAAACAAAAAACAAACAAAAATTGTTTAAAATTTGATGTTGTTTTGTTACATATGCCGAAAAATTAATTATCATAGCATTTAAATATTTATAAGCACAATTAACGCTTAGCTGCAAAGGGGGCGCCCCCTGGCGTTTGAAAAGTGAGAGTTCCAGTGGAATAAACCGCAAGCGGCGCGCGCAGCATCCAACAGTCGTTTCTGGCGCAGTGAAGCTGTCGGACGTGCTTTAGTCTTCTGCTAAACTTTATTAACCAAAACAGTCAATAACGAAATGAATTTGTCAATTTGTATGCTAATCTTGGCAAGCGTTTGCCTAGCAGCGACGTCAGCGGCACCGCAGCAGAGGCAGCGCAACGAGAAGCAGGTTCAGGAGGGATTGCGTAAGTATCAATCGAATTGATAATCGATTCTAATCGATAAATGCGAATTGAACTGTAACTGTAACCGTAACAGCTGCCAACGTCATCGAGGAGGTTGTACTGGAGTCTAATCTGCATATTAAGCCTAAAGCGCGTCAGAATGTAAGACGCGTGCGATCCGCAGTGGAGGAAACTCTCAGTGGAATCTATGCGGCGCACAAGCGTGTCAAGCGTCAACGCAATGTAAATGCTGGCACTCAAGCCGGCGCTGGACGCACCCAATCTGGCGTTAACGTTGGAGTCGGTCCCAATGGCGGCACTGCCGATGCCAATGTGAACCTGAAGCCACTGGGTCCTTTGGGTCCCAATGGCTACGCACAGGAGCAGACAGCCTCAAATGGTGCGGCAAGTGGCAACTTTAACGGCGGCTCCTCAGCGGCCATTGGCCAGGCACAGGGCTTCCAGTCACAAGGTGGTAGCGGCTCCTTTGGTGGCTTCTCCGCCAGCACAGGCACCCAATCCCAGAATTTCAATCCCTTTGGCAACAATAATGCGGCGAGCGCTTCACACAGCCAAGGCTTCATTCTGCCCAATGGTCAGACCATCAACTTCAGCTCCACAAACAGTTTTGCCAATAATGGTCCCAACTCGGGTGCCAGCCGAGGTGGAGCCGTATCTGTGAGCGGTTAAAAGAATTAATGTGAAATATATATCTTGTGAATTTATAGTCGCCTTTTAATAACATTTTCTGACATTTGAATACCCGTTCAAACCATTATTGAAAAACCATTAAAACACTAAAACATTTTTGAAAATAGATCAAGAAATTTAACATTAAAAAAAAACTGTTTATATTCCTACAATATCTACCTAAAAATTGGGAGATAGCGCTCAAAGTGTTAATGTGAATTTATTTACGAAAATACTAAAATTCCTAAATTAAAAATACCAAGAAATACCGAAAACAGTGGTGTCCAATATGTGTTTTCCTGTGTTTTAAATATCCCATTTTATAGCCACTGTAAAAATACACTCAGACACCACTGCTCTACAATATCACATTTTTAAATATTTGAAGAATCCTTTATACAATGTACATATGTATAACACGAGATCCGGAACCTGTAATTTTTTAATATTTCTCTTGGAATTATTTGTGAATTTCAAGGAATCCTATGTATTGCCATTATTAACAAATCTCTTTATATTCAAAAATATATTGATAAACTGTCATTTTGATAAAAAATGTTGTTTTGGTTTTATTGGTTTGTAAGGTTTATCGGTTATCTGCTTAATCGGATTCGCTTTCGCTCTCCGATTGAAAATCGCCCACTTCAATGGAGAATTTGTATTCCTGATCGCATCCCAGATAGGAATCGCTCATATAGTATAGGGTATAATCATGCTTGCCCGGACTGGGAGCCACAAAGTCCAGCTTAACCTTGGCCTTTTGTTGCAACGTTAGGCGTTTGATGGAGAGCAGGGAATTGGTCTTGGGATCCCCGATGACCACCCACCAGCCCTCCTCACGTTTCTGGGGGAAGAAGGGCGCAATCACAGGACCAGTAACCTCATCCTCACGCTCCAGTTGCACCACCACATTGACCGTTGAGCCCGAATTGATGCGATCTTTATCCACGACCTCGTAGTTGAGCTCAATGTTGGGATAACGATTGCAGAATCGCGCCACATCGGCCATTTGAGCGTCGGACAGCTGCAGCAGACGCGATCGATCCTCATCCTCCAGCTCCATAATGTCAAAGACGGTCTCGATTTTCTAAATTAAAGAAATAACAATCAGTATACATTGAAATTAATATTAAGTTAATGTTATTTACTTTATCCGTGCAGCGCTTGATAATTTCGGCATTAAAGTGCGGCAGCTGTCGCAGATAGGAGTCCTTGCTCCACATGGCCTGGGTAACCATCTGAGCCAGCTCCATGGCAGCCACAGCAGGCGATAACCAGCCATTGGAGCTCAGCACATCCACGCACGCCTGGATTAGGCGTATCGCCTTGCTCAGAATCTGTTCAGTATCGCCCTGGAGTTCGGGTTCCACTTGCAGACGCGATAGATGCGCCTGCAGCATCAGGTTCGTTTTAATATGCGGATCATTAAATCTGCAAAGGAAAAGCATATAAATTTAATACAAGTTTCAAGGGAAAGTATAAAATATATATTTACTTGGGTGCCGTTTCGTTGGGACCAGTCAGTTTGTTGGGCAACCCCTGGGAAAGCCTGCGCAGAACCTTCTCCTCGTGATGCCTCACCACAACATCCTCATACTCGGCCGCCGATGATATAATCTCCAGCAGACCACGCACCTTGGTCTTACTATTCAGCGACAAACTGAAGAGCTCTGTATGGAAATTAAAAAATTAATATATAACTAAATCTAATAATATATCTTCAATTAGTTACCAATCGTTGTATAGTTGATATAATAGTAGGCTGCAATCATGCCCAGATTAAGTGGCAACGTGTCCATATCATCCTCGACACTTATGCACTTGGATTGCTCCAGATCGCTGAGCGTGTTCTCCACCAGCTCGGACAGATGATCCGACAGATGGCGATGCGTGACGCCCTGTAGATTGTAATAGTTGGGATTCTGGGTCAATCGCCGATAGAGGAACGTCCATGTTAGATAATCGACGGCATCCTGTTTGTTCTCAATGGTTTTGGTGACAACCTCGGCATTGAAATGATCGTGCATGCGATGATCTAAATGACTCTCGATGGGCAGCGGCTCATTGATGAACTTCTTGAAGAAATCCTTCTTGGAACTCTGACACATTAGCACACACTTGGCGTCGGCGTCTTTGGATCGATTGGCGCGTCCAATCATTTGCAGCACATCGGTAATGGGATAATCCTCATACGAATGATTCTTGCCATTGTAAAACTGTGTATCCATGATAATAGCGAGATGGGACGAGATGCTCATGCCCCAGCACATGTCCCGGGAGACGACAACCAGTTGAAAAGCGCCCGCCGTGAAGAGTTGCTCCACGATACGACGATCCGAAGCGGACAATCCCTCGTGAAGATAGGCCACACCCTGAACAATCGTCTCCTTAAGCGTTATATCCGACATGCGCTCCAGGAAGGGCTGTACACTCTCCTCCTCCGCCAGGAAGAAGCGATTCGGCTGCACATCTGTGGTAGCATACGTCACAATATCGATGGCCGTAAGACGCGCCTGTCTGCGGGATGAAACGAACACAATCACCGGCTTATCGGCGCTGTACTTGAGAATCGCATTGTAGACGGGCTTCGACATGGTCGCAATGCGTGTGGCATTGTGGGTTACATTGAATCCCTGGATGTGCAGCTCCAGCGGTATGGGACGCACACTGGGATGGAAATTGAAGGTGGCATTGGGATTACAGCCCAGCCATTGTGCCACATCCCGGGCATCGGTCAGAGATGCAGACAAAGCCACAATGCGAATCTGTTTCTCAATCTGTGAGCTGATGTAACGCATGCGGGAGCAGACAATCTCCATGACGGGTCCCTCCTCACCGCCCACCAGCTGCAGTTCGTCGACAATAAAGAGATTGACCTGCTGGACATTCTTGCGCTGCTTCCAGCGACGCGACAACACATCCCATTTATCCGCTGTCGTTATCACCAGCTGCCCCTTGGCAATTAGCTTCAGATCCGTGCCCGTTTCACCCGTCAACTTGACCACCTTGATGTCCAGTGCTCCAAACTTCTCATGCCAGTCGGCAAAGACCAAATCAGCAAGAGCCTCCTGGGAAACGAGATAAACACAACGACCATCGATGCTCTGACTGAACAATCGCATGATGGCAAACTCGGCAATGGTCATCTTGCCCGATCCCGTTGGAGCACCCACAAACACATTGTCGTCGCTGTTGTAAACGGCATTGAAGACCTGCGTCTGAATGGGATTGAATTGCTGGAACTTGCGGCTCGCATAGAATGCCTCAAATTTCGGTTGACGCAATGCGCTAATGGGCAACGGTTGCAGATCGAGCAGTTCTGTGGGTGGCATATTCTTTTCGGGCAGTATGAGATGCCTAAAGGATACAGGCAATTGGGTCTCGGCGCCAATCCAACGATCCGACACAATCCTTAGGAAATATTGCGGTGGCAATGGTTCAAAAACGGGCACAAAGAACTTCAATTGATGCTCGTCCTGGGCATATTTCTGCTTCAGCAAGAAGAACTCATGGTGCAGTATCAGCTCAGAGTCGACATCTTCAATCAATACCCAAAATCCCTCCGACTGGCCGTGCACCTTCTCATCCCATTGGAAATCCGGAGTAATCGTGAGTTCGACTCGTAATGTGGCTCGTGTAATCGGCTGAATGTGCGTGGACAGCTCCAGTTTGGGAAACTGATGGACAAACTTGTGTATGGTCTTGCCCAGCTTTGGGACGCGTATCAGTTCACCCAGCTCATGGGGCTCCAGATCATAGAGACGGGCCCATGGGAAGTGTTTCTTCTCCAGCTTTTTGGCGATTTCGTCGGGCATCTTTTTGAATTGACGCAACGGTGTCATCGATTGCCACATGCGACGATCGATCATCTTGCAGAGCGTCAACGTTTTATCCGCCAACTGAGCCCAGCCACGTGTCAGGACAATCTCAAAGATGGCGCGCATGAGACGCGCCGCGGATTGTGTAATGAACACCATGTCGGACATCAAGGCGAATCCCTCCAGCTTCAGTTGCGAGATGTACGCCTGGAGCAAAACATTCACCTTGGCGCTATGCTCCTCAATGGACTCCTTGATGGGTATGGGGACGCGCTCCATTAGCTTCTGCAGCTCCAGTTTCTCCTCCTCACGCACCGAGATGTGACGGAACTCGGAGGAGAGGGAGAAGACGCGGAATAGCTCAATCTCGCTAAGCGTTTGCTTCAGCAACTGATTGTAGGTCAACATTGTCTCGTGGGTTAAATAATAATGCGATGCAATGCGTCCCAGATCGGTCACCTGAAAGTGTCCCGTCTTTCGTTCATATTTAACTAAGCCGCTTCTCTCCAAGCAACAGGCGGCCGTGTGCAACAGATCAGCACGATGTTGTTCCAGCAGCGGATCCGCTTCGATGGCATCATGCGATACGCCATACAACGTGGGATTCCTTAGCATACGTATGTATAGATAAGTGTAGCCCAGCCAGTTGACTGCATCCTGCATATGCTGCACTGTGCCCAGGACAATCTCCGCATTCAACATGTCCGGCAGCTTGGAGATGAACTGCGACTCAATGGGCAACTGTTGATTGAGCAGCGACAGATAAAACTGTAGCTCACTGTGATTCGTTATCAGTATGCCCTCGCCCTTGGTATCATACTGCGGACGACCGGCACGTCCCAGCATCTGGAGCACATCCAAGGCGCTCAGCTCAACCCAGCGACCCTTCTCCGGATTGTACACCTGTGTGCCCTTGATGATGACCGTGTGCGCGGGCAAATTGACACCCCAGGCCAAAGTAGCCGTCGACACCAGCACTTGGATGTGCCGATCTGCAAATAGATCCTCGACCAGTGTACGATCCACACGTGTCATGCCAGCATGATGTATGGCAAATCCATAGGGCAGCAGTTCCTTCAATTCTGAATTCTTCACCTGCTCGGCTTCAGTGCGCAACACTTCCATGCTGGCAGATCCCTCCCGCAGGAAACTACCCAGGGTGTCCTGCTCCAAGCACATGTCTCGAACGGCACGCGCCGTCTTGCCTGTTTCCTTGCGGGAATGCACAAAGACCAGAACTTGATTGCGTCCCGCATGCTCCATGGTCTTCTCATAAACAATCTCATTCATGACCTGGAAACGTTTGAGGGCCTTCTTTTCCGTTACGCCAATGTATTGCTGTTCCAGAGCCACCGGACGGAAGCTGTTGTCAAAGTAGAAGAGTCCCTTGTCGGGTTTGACGCGCAGGAACGTTGCAACGTCCTGATAGTTGGGCAGCGTGGCAGACAAGCCCACCAGACGCACATCCTCTTGCGTTGCCTCAATGTTGCGTATGGTACGTGCCACGAGAGCCTCCAACACCGGTCCACGTTCATCGTGCAGCAGATGAATCTCATCGATAATCACCAGACGCACTAAACTCACGAATGTCCGTTCTCCACCCTTGCGTGTTATGATATCCCACTTCTCTGGCGTGCAGACAATCACCTGGGTGGCGGCAATTTGCTCACGGGTCAGCTGATGATCTCCCGTCAACTCGGACACGGTCAGATTGTAGCAGGCAAGGCGGCGGCCAAAGTTACCGACCATTTCCTGCACCAAAGATTTCATGGGCGCCACATAAATGATCTTAAAATCCTGCGCATTAATAGTGCCATTCTCATTGATATGCTTGCCAATCTCCCGCATCATGGTGAGCAGTGCGACATTGGTTTTACCCGCTCCTGTGGGCGCACACAACAGCATATTCTCGTCCGAGTCCAAGGCGGCCTTGTAAAGTCGACTCTGAATGCGATTCAGTGTTTTGAATCCCTCGAAAACGGGCTGCACATATTTGGGCAGCTTGTCGATGGGTTGCAGCTCCTCGTTAGCATCGAAGGCAACCTGTTTCAGGGCGGGCACATGGACTTCCTCATAGCCCTTGCGCTGCTTACGGTAGCTGCCATCGGGCAGCTGGCAACGTTTGTTGGCCATAAAATGCGAACCTTGGGTAAAGGCCAACTCATCCAGCTCGAGTAATTGACGCACTCCAGCCACTTGACCGGCTGCAGCAGCTCCACCATCATCCGCATCGCCCTTGCCACGCTTATGGGCACGTGCATCCGCTTCCTCCTGCTCATCCGCCTTGCCCGTATCCAGCTGTCGCAAGATCTTCGCCAGCGCTGTATTTCCTCGCATCTTTTCGCGTATACGCTGACGCTCGCTGTCCGTCTGGGCGGACGCTAGCATGGTACAGTAGAGTATCATTTGACGATTCAGTTTAAGCTGCTTGATAAAGTCAAAGCAATCGTAGCCCAGGAGCAGCACAAGTTGATTCTCACAGTCACGCTCGTCGGCGGCATCCTTCAATATCTTGAGCACATCGGCTGCCTTGCTCTGCGACACCATTGCATCCTTGTAGTACTTGCTGAGACAACGCTGCAGCCAGTAAGCATCGATGTCCAGAGGATGCAGCGATCGATCCTTCTTCACATTGCTGGCCGCCTCTTCGCTGGCAAGCTGCGAATTACAATATGGGTGAGACATATTTTCTATAGATCCATGAACAATACTTACATTCTCGGCATGCAGTGTGTGATCAATGCGAGCTTCCTCGCCCTCGTCCTGGGCATCATCGTCGCGTATCTCGCCATACATGTCATTGTCACTCTCCTCTTCAGACTCCTCAAATTGCACATTGATGCCGTACGTCTCGTCAATTTGCTCATCATTGTTTGTTGCTGCTGTGAGGGCATTTACAGCATCGCTGCCAAAGTCCGTGATCTTCTTGCCCAGATTGACGAGCAATGCAAAACGTTCGTCAGTTACCTCACCCAACAAACTGTCCACATCGCGTTTACGCTCACGATCCTTGAGTCGCTCGTTTTTAAGAACGGCAAGAATTTCATCAGCTGCACCGCAAAGAATATCACGCGGCTGATCGCCTAGAGCTTCCTGTATGAAACTTAGCAGGACTTCGTAGGTCTGACGCGTCTCCTGAGTCTTGGGGCGGTAAACAATGCCAACCATTTCGTCAATGCCCTCCGAGAGCAGCGTAGCACCTTTCATGCGCTCAAAATCATACTGTGCTTCGTCACGCTTTTGGCGCTTCTGTTTACGCTCCTCCGTTTTCTCCGGTTTTGTGCGCTGATAGCGATCGCCCATTCGGGTGCCATCCAACTTGCCCACCAAGGAACATACCTCACCTGTGGCTTCATCGCGTCGCGGACGCTCGATTAAACGTACATCAGCTTGCAGCACAAGATTCGAGTTCTGAAAAAGAAAAAATTACAAAAAGTTAAAATCAACAAAAACATTTTTTCGGCAAACGTTTACCGCATGTGGCGGCACTTTTTTGCAAACACTTTTCAGCTACTTACCGCTTTGTACTCGTACTGCAATTGACGTGCAGCGGCATCCGCCATGTTTATTTAATGTTTTCTTAGCGTTTGTTCTGCACAATTCACTTATTTTTAATAAATTTAACGCGTTAAAATTTCACACCACCGCTGTTTTTCTATAGTGTTGGGTAGAGTTGTGTCGTTTAGTTCTGAAAAAGTTCAAATGAACGGGTCATTAAGATGAACTAATGAACTTATTCAGTCAATCATGAACTAAATCGGTCATATCGCAGTTGGTCAGTAATTTCTTTAAAAAAATTTTAATTTCTTAGAGAAATACAATACATGGAGTTCCGCAAATGGATTCAATTTCTTCTTTATTTACATGTAACAATGTTTAAATTATATATATTTTTAAGTTTTTAACAATGTGAAAGGTAACTTAAGCCCAAAATTTAAAAACAATTTACTCTTTTTTCTCATTTTCAAAAAGCCAAGGTATAAGTATAACCCAAAATAATAAGAGGAAACCCGGAATCTAGTTGGCATTTGTCGTTTATTTGATTCAAAAACTTAAAACACATTTCACATTCCACTAAAAAGAAACAGTCGTAGCCTATTCACATCGTTTATCGTTCATAAACAACTGACCAACTGATCAGAATGACCTATTCATCTATCATAGTTCATGACCAACTGAATAGAAACCATCTCGTTCATAGTTCATGACCAACTGAACTAAATGACTGATTTAGTTCACGACTGCAAAATGAACGATTGAACTCATTCAGCAAATTGAACTAACTATATGGTATTTTTTTTTGTCAAGCACATTCATTAAAATGACCACATTATTAATAAAACTTCGATATCGCTACTGAATTATCAGCCGTACATCGCCGAATCAGATGCACCATGCCTACCAGCATCAGTAGCAGCGTGTACAACTCTCAAAGACTCTACACTCGGGCACAGGTGAGCCGCTTGCGTGTTCGCCCTACAACTGAGCCGCAACAACAACAACCAACAGCAGCAGCAACCAATTGAACGCAACCTTCTGTGAAACAAACATCATGAACAACTCTAACAACTATCAACGATATGTACGTGGACTCACAGTGGATCACTCAACGATGCCCGCGCCACTTGCACCCGGCACACAGCATTTGACGAGCGGTCTGCTGCCCAACAACCTGCACAGCCCAGCGCCTAACATCCTTCAGCTGGACCATCATCCGCTCCTGCACTTTCTCAATGGCAATACAACAGTAAGCTCTGTTGTTGCCAGCAATGTGGCGGTGGCGGCGGCGGCGGCAAATACCAAATTGGAGCATGATCAGGCATCGCAAGCTGGACGCATGACGCACGTGGGCAACATCAATATGCTGAAGGGTGAAAATCCGGATCGACCGTTTGGTTGTAGCGTCTGTCGGCGTTTCTTCTCACAGCAAAGCACATTGATAAATCACATCAAGACGCATACGGGTGAGAAGCCATACAAATGCAAGATCTGTGATGTCAGTTTCCGGCAAGTGGCCACGCTCAACAATCATATGAAGATCCATACCGGAGAGAAGCCCTACAACTGTTCCTATTGCCCAAAGCAATTTCGGCAGAAGAGTACGTTACAAAACCATGAGCGGATCCATAAGTGTTAGGCTAACTAACTAACCCTCTCCAAACCAAGAACAACAACAACAACAACAGCAGCCACCACCACCACCCGCCCGCCTGCCTGTCAGCCAGCCATTGAGGAATAGTGCAATATGTTTAAGCACATACAGCTTATACTAAATGCAGATACAATAACAGATTCATTTTCGATACATGCATAAAATACAGTACATACATAAACACACATAAATATATATTTGAATATATACTCGAAAGAAAAGAAAGTGTTGTTTACTAAAGTTGGGATCATGATGAAATTCTATAAAGGTGATAATTCGCTCTCTCTCGGGGCGACGTTTTGGATGACAGCTCTGAGAGAGTCTGACGTAAGAGAGAGACGACAGAGATAGATATATAGAAAACTTGTTTTGTTTGGTTCTCTATACTCTTTACACATTTTCGTTTTGTGCGCTGTGAAATACATAAAGTCAAAATAAAAAGCAATGGCATGATTTGCCTATTGTTCCTGTTGCATTTATCCACATTTGTCTCTTTTTTATGTCTCTGGGAACACAAACCAAACTACTCGGTTTTGACCGACATATTTTACACACATTTTTCAGAGAAATCAATACTACGACGTTCGCCCCGAAAAAGAGGGCACGTCACAATAATCACCTTGATTTAACTTCATCATGGTTGGGATTTTCAGTTAAATTTGCTGAATAAGTCGTTAGTATTTAATAATGAGACTGAATAAAGTACTAATTTTGCCCGCCTCTTTTTCTCTGGTCACACCGTATTCATTGTAAACAAAGTAAAAATTCGGCGCTCTCTTGTAAATTGTAATAAATTGAGCAACAAATCGATAAGCAAATCAGTTGCTCGGCGACCTCGTTAGCGGATGTAACGAAACTGGGCCAATCAACAATCAATAATAAGAATAAGCGAAAACATATCAATAATGATGCTACCGATGTCAAGTCCAAATCAGGATCTACGATGTCCCGGCTTCTGCGATTGCCGCTTTCCCAGCTCCATCGATGTGGCGAATCACAAGGGAAACATACCCGACATGGTGACGTGCCGCTGTGGCGAGGACAGTGGCAACGGCTTGCAATGGCAATGGCATAAGGATGACGAATCCGATGCCCACATCGTTGGCAGAAACATCATATTCCATCCCACATACAGCCAGGGCACGGCGATTGCACGCGGTGAGCAGCCGCTGCAGCACGACAAAGTTCATTTCTGGGAGATGCGTGTCATTACAGCTCTAGCGGGCACAGATGTGGTGAGTGAGTTGAGTGCATCTATCATCTGCAGGGATTAAAATAGTCACAAGATAAGCAACATTTCATTGATAAGACCAAATAGCGTCAGCCTGTCTTGTCAGTTTTAAAAATGAGGAAATCTTACTTGAGTTTAAACTGATAAGCCAAATCATTTCTTACACTAATTCCATTCAATTACAAAAGGTCAATGTATAGTAAATACTGTATTTTTAATTTGTTTTACCATCTATCTTTGTATTCTAGATGTTTGGCATAGGCACCGATAGCGTTAATCTGGAACAATTCAAATTTCATTTTGTCTCCGCATTGGGCACGAATGCCCAATCCTGGGGCTATTCATACAATGGCAAAATCCAGCATTGCGGTGATCAGTTGCCCTATGGCCAAAAGTTCTCACAGGGCTGCCTGGTGGGCATCTTCCTGGACCGGACACGTGGCCATCTGGAGTTCTATTTGAATCGCCGTTCATTGGGTGTGGCCTACACGAATATTCCAACAGATCCGCATGTCAAAATCTATCCCATGGTCTGCTCCACAGCTGCCAAGTCAGTCATACGGTTGATTAACTCCACATCACAGCCGGCAACGTTACAGTTGAGAGCATTTCAATCGCTTGCCAAGCATCCCGAAAAGCTTGAAGAACTGCGACAAATGCCCGGCCTGAAGAGCATCATGAAGTCGTATTGGTTTCTAGCCCCTCCCGTGCGTTATTCCCGATCTTCTACAGATCACGAACTTGATCTGGGCGACGAGGCGGTGCTGTCCAGTTCCAAACTGCGCTTGGGCAGAAAGCACAAGTATAGAGGTGAGTTTATAGGAAATCTACGAACAATATCAGAACAAAGTATTGTCCAATGTCATTAATCAATTTATACGTAGCTTTTCTTCTTCCACTTGATTGCAATTGGAACAGTTGGTTAATAATAATTAAATAATGTAATTATTTTCTTTTTACTTTCTACGAATATAACTCTTTAAATCAGGGTTAAGAGCAGACCACTGAATATCATTGTCCGTGGTGACAGCTGTTTTATGATTCCATCTGTATTTACATCAAATATTTAAGAAGTAAATATAGTAAACTACATACATATATCTTATCTGTTAAATGAACATGTAAAGATAAGGCGGTGTTAAGAGATTATACAATTTATCTAAAGAAAATAAATCACATTCACATTATATAATATGACTAATATAATAAAGAAGTTTACATGCAATTTTTGTGCGATTAGGCCTTCAAAATGCTGTCGAGTAAACTTATAGAACTTTGTTTCTTTGTTTTTTGCGACACAAATCAAAATCCACTCACCCTAGACAATTGACAGTTAATTAAACATATTTGTATATTTTACAGAATGCGATGATGTCAACATCGATGAGGAGGAGGAGGATCTATATGCGAATGCCCATAAAATACCGCTGAGACGTAATGACAGCGGCGATGAGGAGTATGCTGCCTCCATACACGAGTTCTGTGATGAATATTTTCATTATTTGTTGTAGCTTCATTTTGGTTCGATTCCCATCTTGGCATTTATTAAACAAAAATCAATGTACTTTAAATACATGTATCGTTTTGTGCGTCTATTGTTTTTGTTTTTGTTGTTGCAATGATGAATAATACTTTGTATATATATTGATAAATTCCACACACATTTGCTTTTTGCATAAAGACAGTCTGGTTTAGTTGTGACCGACTGCAAGTATGTATATATTTATTTAAAAATTATTTGCTTTAAATATATATGTATATATCATTGAGTTTTGCTTTTTATATAGTGTATGTTCGGGGGAAAATAAAAACTGTTGAAAGTTTCATTATTGCAATTCAGCTGGAGGAGGATTGAAGGGATTGAAGAGAAACGAAACGAAACTTAAAAATAAAACTGTCAGTTAATTGTAAGTAAGTGTAAGTAACTAAATGTTAGTTGCATGCGACGCTCGACGCTTGAAGATGATGCCCAATGGTAGCTAGTCCATGTCATCGTCATCATCATCCGATATGGTGTATTTCTTTTGGGAGCGCTTGCGACGCGTCTGCTTCTTGGATGTGGTCGCTGCCCCGCTGCTGGCCACCGATGCTGCTGTCGACGATTGCGTGGGCGTGGCCGGTGCACTGGCCAATGATTTGTTAAGCTTTAGCTTCATTTTAACTGCCGCCGCCGATGTGGTCGCTATTTCCTCATCATCTGAACCTTCATCGCCGTCATCATCATCATTATCCGAGTTATCCGAGCCACCGCCGCCGCCATTGCCATGCGCCTCGCCCGTGTTGTCGCCAGCAGAGACAGCCGCTGCATCCGCTGCCGCAGTTACCCGTTGTCGTGCACCAACAAATACCTTTTGCAATGCTATGGAATCCAAATAGATTAACGATGCCTCCTCATTGTAGATTTGCGCATTCTGACAGAGTTGGGTAAAGTCCTTTTCCAGCTCATTGAGGTCCGCATATTTGCAATCCTCGATGCGCTGCAGGATCTTCTTAATGTCCACTGGTCGCTTGATCACATCATAGTAATCGGGAAGCCTCTGGCGTGAGGGCAGCTTCATAAACGGCTCGGAGAGCGTGCGTCCATCTTGTGTGTGCTTAATGACAGCGCTCATGATCTTGTGCATTTGCTTCTTGGAACGCTTGTCCAGATTCTGGCGGCGTCGTCGCTTCAATATGAGTGAATCATCATCGGATTCATCCTTGCGATTCTTGCGCTTGCGACGCTTGCGCTTCGGGTCGTTATCCTCCTCCTCCTCTTCGTCAAACTCGGCGCCATCATCGATGGCTTTAAGCCATTCCTTCTCCGTGAGGCTGTCCGTGTAATCCACCTCCTTGCGCTGACGTGACCCGCGTCCTAAATAAATAAAATAGCTAAATTAGTCAAGTTTCCTTTATCAAAAGCTGTAATGCTGCAATTGATTCCCTTACCCAATATGGTATCCTCATCGTATGTGTAATGGAAACGCTCCACCTCGTCATCATCCTTGGTCAGCCAGTCGGGCAGCTCGGACTCATCAATCAAACGATCTCGGCCCGGATGAATTTCCTCATCCTCCTTCTTGCGGTCAACATCCATTTTCTTAAAGATCTCAATCTCCTCTTCGCTGCGCGCTATCATCATATTTATCATCTCATCATCGGGCACCTCGTTCTCCTCCTCCTCCTCGTTGTCATCCTGATGCAATATCGTTTGCAGGAACTGCTGACGCTCGCTGCCCGTCGACTTCTGATCGAACATGCCCGCCTGAATGACCTTCTCGTCCATGTTGAGCTTGTAGCGCGCCGCGGCGAGAATACGCTCCTCCACGGAGTTGACCGTCATCAGACGCAGCACACGCACCTCATTACGCTGCCCAATACGATGGGCACGATCCTGCGCCTGCAGATCCTGATGGGGATTCCAATCCGAATCGAATATGACCACCGTATCGGCTGTCTGCAAGTTGAGACCCAAGCCGCCGGCACGTGTCGACAGCAAGAAGACAAAATAATCGGAGCCCTTGGCATTGAATTTGCGCAGAAGTTCGCCACGATCCTCGGCCTTGGTGGTGCCATCGAGACGCAAATAGCCAAACTGGCGCCAGCCGAGATAGTCCTCAATGATGGTCATGCACTGCGTCATCTGACAGAAGAGCAGCACACGATGATTGGTGGCCTTCAGCTTGGGCAAGATGCGATCCAAGAGCTCAAATTTACCCGACACACGATACAGATCTGGACCTGCAAAAGAAAGGTTAATTAATATGATTGATCTACAGTCAAACTAAATCGACAATCCTTACCAGAAACGACGCCATGTCCACCCGTGTGATCGCAGTACTTCTCCTCGATGTGCTGGAACATGAATGGATGATTGCACAGCTTGCGCAGCTGGACAATGGTGTTCATCAGAGCCTTGGCGCCACCCTTGCCGTGTTTACCCTTCTCGGAGCCATCGGTGAGGAGGACGCCCTTGCTCTGCATGTGCTTGTAGAGCACACGCTGCAGTGCCGACATGTCGCACTTGATGATGTACTCGACCTTGTCGGGCAGCTGGTGTTCCACCTCCTTTTTGAGACGACGCAGGAGGAAGGGACGCAACACCTTGTGCAGACGTCGAATGATCAAAATGGTTTCCTCCTCATTCAGCTCGACCTTCTCGCCGGTGGTGGCGAAGGGGGCATTGAACCACTGCTCAAATGTGGAGCACGACTTGAAAATCGAGGGCAGCAAGAAGTTGAGCAGCGCCCAGAGCTCGGGTAGCTTATTCTGGAGCGGAGTGCCCGTGAGCAGCAATCGATATGGTGCAATGTAGTGTGTGTTGAGCACCTGCGTCAATTTGCAGTGATGATTCTTCATGCGATGCCCCTCATCGATGATCATGTACTTCCATGCGATTTTGGCCAGCACCGACTTATCCTTGATCACATACTCGTATGTGGTGAGCAGCACATTGAATTTCGTGGCGCGCATTTGGTTCTGCAAGAGGCGACGACCCTGTGGACTGCCCTTGTAGCTGACCACACTCACAGAGGGTGCCCACTTCTCGAACTCCAGCACCCAATTGGGCAGCGTGGAGAGCGGTACAATGATCAGAAATGGACCCATGACCTTCTTGCGATCCATCAGATAGGTGACCAATGAAATGGTCTGGATCGTCTTGCCCAGACCCATCTCATCGGCCAGAATGCCATTCAGATTGTTGTTGTAGAGCGAGACGAGCCACTCGAGACCCTTCAGCTGATACTCCTTCAGCTGGCCATTGACCAGAATGCTGGCCTGCTCGTACACCTTCTCGTGCACGGTGTGGGCAATGCTGTAATACGTTTGCTCCTCCGTCCGATACTCATCATCCTCCACCTTGACTTGGGTTATCAAATCGCTGGCTTCGCCATCGCCTGGCTGTGCTGCCTTGTCCGTGGTGTCCTCGGATCCCTCGGCGGCAGCGGAGGCGGCATTGCTGCGATCCGTTTGTGCCAGCTCCTCGAGCTTTGCTTTCTGTTTCTTTTCGGGCGACTCTACGCTGTCATCGTCATCGTCGTCGATCCAATCCCAGCCGGGATGCATGTTCAGCCAGCGATGTAAATGCTTCAGCATGGGTGCATCATCTCCAGTTAGCTTCTTGCCACTGCACTGCTCCACAACAATGACATGCATATCGGCTGCAATGTTGCCCTCATCCACATTCACATATTCTCCGCTCATGAGCAGCTCCTTCTTGTACTGCTGCAGACGTTTGCCCTCCTCCTCCTTCTTCTTCATCTGATCATCCTTGTGCTGCTTGACCATCTGGGTGAGATTGCTGATGTACTCGTCCGTCTGCGAGAGCAGGAATGCCAAACGTTTGTCCTTCTTCTGATCGATCAGCTTGCGATAGCCTTCCTCATCCTCGGCCATCAGACGACGCATACGCTCCTTCTCAATGCGCTCCTGTTCCTTCTTCTGCTCACGCTCCGCATTCGCATGATAATTCATCACGGCCTTGTTCATCCGCGCCAGCTGTGCCTAAAGGAGCAGTGGAAATTTGCATTAGGCAATTGAATAACTAATCGTAGGCAGTCTACTAATCTTGCACTCACCTTGTTGTTGCGATGATATTCGCGCAGATCCTTGCCATGCTGCAGCACTGCAGCGAGGAACTCCAGATGTTTCTGCCTTCGCTTGCGTTCCGCCTCCAGTTTCTGTTGCTTCTCTAGCTTCTCGGTGGCGCGTGCCTCGCGCAATCCCTGACGCTTCGTGCGCTTGTACAGCTTCATGTTGATGGCCGTCTCCAGCGTTGTGTCCCGCCGTGTGCATTGCACAATCTCCATGCGCAATTGCCGCTGGAAATTCAAGACGCGCAGCGCCCGCAACTCGATGGCCGCCTGCAGACGCAGATCCTCGGACATGGTGGCCGGCAGACGCTGCAATTCCTGCATGCGCAACGAGATGCGTGCGGCGATGCGATTCTCCCGCTCCTGCAGCAATGTGATGGGATCGAGACCCACCGGTTTGGCCACGGTGGTCACCCGATTGGGCTTTGCCATCGGCTGCTGTTGGCCAGGCGGTGCTCCCGGTCGCGGTGGTCCTGGTGGCGCCACTTGACTGCCGGGCAGACCTGGAGCCGCTGGACGCACGCCTTGCGGTTGCATGGGCGTGGGTGGAATCAATGGAGGACCACCAACTGGACCCATGGCCAGAGGTTTGCCACCATTGGGCAGCTGATGCTGCAGTTGCTCTGGCGGTGGCTGCAGTGCTTGTTGTTGTTGTTGTTGCTGTACCTGCTGCTGTTGTTGCTGCTGCTGCTGCTGTTGTTGTTGTTGTTGTTGCTGCTGTTGTTGTTGTTGCGGTGGCATTCCCGGCGGTGCTCCACCTATGAGCGGCGGCTGTGGCTGCAACGGCTGCCCCTGCATATGCGGCGGTGGCGCCGGCTGCAGTTTCTGGCCCGGCACAGGCTGACCATATGGACTTGCCGGCGGCGTGGAACACTGTGGTGGTGTTCCCGTTGCCGGCGGCTGTTGTGGCTGCATTGGCGGTTGTCCAGCATGTTGTGCCCCAGGTGGCGGTCCTCCAGGTATGCCCGGTGGTCCAATGGGCGGTGGCGGCTGCTGTTGTTGTTGTTGCTGCTGCTGCTGCTGTGCCACCTGCAACGCCTGCAGCGCCTGTTGCATCTGCATCGAGATGGGCTTGTTGCGCGCCAGCATTCGATAGGCTGTGATCTGTGTGCGCAACAGATTCACCTGATTCCCATTCAGATGCTGATGCTTCGATGTGGCGCGCATGGCCAGCAGCTGCGAATAGCGCGGATCCTCCTGCAGTCCCTTCTCCTCCATCGAGTCAATGGCCCGTTGCAGCGCATGCAGATTCTCCTGCCCGGAACGTTCCGGCTGTCCACCCGGTCCACCTGGTCCTCCAGGCGGTCCCTGGCCAGGCTGTGTGGGTGCCTGCAATGAAAACACATGCTTCACATTGAGATAAGACAGAAAAGCATAAGAATGGTAAAATGATGATAACAGTAATGTACAATGATAAAGAAAATGATTAAGAATTGTTATAAAAATTGTGATAAATTGTTGTGTATATTATTTAAGTGTTAAATTCATTCTTAAAAACGACTTTATTTTAATTAAAATGTGCTTTTTTTACTTAAATATTTCTAATAATTTTCGTAAAATTGCTATACTGGCAACTAACATTCCCTATATAAATATTAACCCTCTTTTAATTCACAATAACTAAAAATGTAATCCGTTTTTTAACATGAAAATCTTGTTTAACTGTTGCCTATAAACACAGCTGGACTTTTGCAACAAGATTTAAAGCACTCGGAAGCTTTTAATGGTGCTTTTATTTTCTTATGCTGCAAACACAACAAAATCTGTTGGGTTGGAGTTACATAATAAAAGATAAATGACAAGTCTAAAATGTAAACATATTTTCAACTGACTTTTTTCACTGATAGCCCCAAAAGAGCCTTGAGCCACTTTTACCATTTTGTTACCCTACAGATAAACGAAGCCTTGTAAACCTTTTCTGAGTTCATTTTTTTTAATCAGAGGCCCAAGCTCATCTTAGATACAATTATTTGACTTCCGCATCTTTATTTTTTTTAAAGATAGTCTTAAAAGCTTAAACAAATTGTATAGAATCATTATGATATTTAATTGTAATAAATTAATAAATAATAAATTCTTTTAAATGTCTTAATTAGCGTTTATATTTTTAGAACTCGCATTTCAAAGAAAGAAAAAACATCATCTGTAGTCTCAATGCATATTATACAAGTATCAAATAAATTCGCAAGAATTCTTCTTCTAATAAGTAAATAAGAATAAGTAATAAGTAAATTCAATAATATTGTCAAATCAATTATTTGAAAAGCATATTACATTAAAAATAAATATTCAAAATCCATAAAAAAGAAACTTGATTTTGAAGTTTAAAGGAAACTCTGCTTCCACTTCTTTTTTTTTTTTAAATAGAATTCATCTTTAACTTTTATTTTAAATAAAAATGTATGCACTTGCCCCACTGTTTGCTCTCTTACTTATTTAAGCATCATTTGCAGTCGCAGAATAATTACACAAAAGCTTTCAGAAAAGTTGACAAATTATCTTAAAAAAATCTTTGTTTACGATTGGAATGGAAACCCGTTTTAAGTTATGATTTCTCAGTGCAAGTTCAGTTGCAAGACAGGTAACAACAAGCGTACGTAGAAATGACAAACGAAGCACAGATTGAGGAACTTTACAAGTTCATTTACCCACTGGCAATTCGAGCAGGTGAAATATTGTTTGAAGGCTATCAGAACGCGGGCAAATCAGTTGCCCTGAAGTGCAACGAGTTCCACAATGTGGTCACCGATTATGACAATGAGATTGAGGAGTTTCTCATGTCCAGCATACTGGCCAAACATCCCGATCACAAATTCATTGGCGAGGAAGACACTCATAAGAATAATAACATCACCAAGGAGCTGACAGATGCCCCCACCTGGATCATAGATCCCATTGATGGCACCTCGAATTTCATCAAACAAATTCCCCATGTCTCTGTTTCCATTGGACTCGCGATTAATAAGCAAATTGTGCTCGGGATTGTGAATAATCCTGCCCAGAAGAAGCTCTACACTGCCAAGCTGGGACAGGGCGCCTTCTGCAATGGGGAAGCAATTCATGTGAGCAGTTGTGAGCATCTCAATGCCGCCAATGTGGCCTACGAGGTGTGTCTGCTCCACGCACCAAAGATAAGAAACAAGCACATCAAACGCATCTACTTTATTGGCTCACAGGCGAGACGGTAGGTAAACCTCATTAAAAATATAATAAATCCAAGTAATAAACTTATTCTTCAGTTTATTGGGCTATTCCGCTGTTGTGGACTCACTTTGCATGGTCGCCGCTGGCAATTTGGATGCCTTTCATATTGAGGACATGTATCCATGGGATTGTGCTGCGGGCTATTTGCTCATCCGTGAAGCTGGCGGCGTTGTAACCCATCCCTATGGCGGTCCCTTTGAGATCATGAGACCAGACTTGATTTGTGCCGGCACAGAGACATTGCGAAAGCAAATTGAGAATCTTATACGGAAAGCAGATCTGGCCAAGTCTGTGGGCAGCGATGATGTAAATGAATGAATAATAAATGTGCTTGAATAAATAATTTTTATCAAAAAACTTTCCAGCTTAAAAGTGCAATGACAAAACTTATTTATCTTCTAAGCCCAGTGTTCCACTTTTAAGTCATATTTATCATATACAAAATATGTATCTAGTTTTATTGTATGTGATGAGTGGCATTTTGGAGTTATCTACAAGATTACAGTGATGTTGTCAGGCCAATAAAGTGAATAATTAATCTTATCATTTATTTGAATTCGTATACAAATTCATATACTAATAATACCCCTTTCTCTTCAGAGTTCAAAGCTCAGTGTATACCTAAAAGCTTTTGTAAAAGCTTTCGATAGCTAAAATGCCATTAATTTAAGCTATTCGAATTCAGTGCTTAGCGTCAGTTTAACGAGTTCATAACAACAATCATGAGCAATTCTCCAATTAGCGAGTCGAAGCTGAAGGAATATTATGAGGTCGCCCTGGATTTGGTCCAGAAATGTGGTCCACTACTGATGGAGGGCTATACGAAGCCCAAAACGGACTACAAGGTCAAGGCGGACTTTTATGATTTGGTCACCGTCTACGACAAACAGATTGAGGATACCTTAATTGAGGGATTGCAGGCTGCGTTCCCTGAATCCTTGATCATCGGCGAGGAGGAGTCGGCGGCCTCACAACGCCAAGCGCAGTTGACAGATGCGCCCACTTGGATAATAGATCCCATCGATGGCACCACGAATTTCATTCATCGCATTCCACATTGCTGCATTTCTGTGGGATTGGCCATCAACAAAGAACTCGTTGTTGGCATCATCTACAATCCGCCAGCAAATGAATTGTTCTCGGCGTGGAAGGGTCATGGTGCCTTCCTAAATGGCCAACGCATACACACCTCCAAAATTACAAAGGTAAACATACGACTATTATATAATTGTTGCAACAAGTTATTCTCAGTGTGAATTTAACCGTCTCACGATGATGATTCAGTTTCAATTTTAACATTTGAAACGTTTATTTTTCGCATGTACCCGGTGTATCATATCATAAACAAAACTTGTCGTTCTCTTTGTGCTCTCACAAATAAAACGTAAAGCTCTCTCTCACTCTCTCTTCTCTTACAGATCAATCAAGCTGTGGTCGCCTATGAAATCTCTTTGATTCACGCTGCAGCTGTCAGAGACAAGAACTTGAAACGCATTTACAAGTTGGGCTCAAATGCCACTGCGTAAGTGTGAGAGAGCAGGAGAGGAAATTCGAAGAGTCGGAGCGTAATAAAAGCTCTTTTTTGTCTGCTCTCTTTTGCACAGAACTCGCAGCTTTGGCAGCGCTGCTCTCGCTTTGTGCTATGTGGCGACTGCCCAATGCGATGTCTATCACGTTGACGATCTGAAGCCATGGGATATTGCAGCTGGCGCTGTGATTCTGACTGAAGCTGGAGGCTGCATCTATCACACCCGAGGTGGCAAATTCAATGTGATGAAGCCTGATTTGGTATGTGCCGCCACAGAGGATCTGGTCAAAAATGCTATTAGCCTCATCGAGGAGGCCGATCAAATTACGGAATATACTTTCAAGTGATGATTCGTTGACTGATTCTTGCCCAGAAAAACATGTAAAAAGATTCTATGTATTAAATGAAAGCTTCAACAAAAAGGCCTAAGGCTTTCATGATTTATGACAATAGAGGACAAATAAATGGGGTCAAGAAAAACAAATAGCACTTAACTAAATTATGACTAAATAAAAAGTCAAAATAAGGTGTAAACTGACTGTGGACCAAAAAAAAGAATAAATTTATCTTCACAGCCAAGTTGGAATAGCAGGAGGAATTGTGGGTATTTTAATGCTGTGTGTCTGCTCCAGCAGCCAAAGATAAGAAACAAGCATAGCAAAGGTATCTGCTATGTTGGCTTACACGAGGGTAAGTAATCCTCACATAAAACACAATAAAAACCCATCTGATAATGTAACTCCTCTGTTTATTGAGCTATTTAGCTATCCTGAATTATGTATAATTATGATTTTATGACTTGGAACATACCAAAAAAGCATAAATTCCACTAAATTTAGTTATATAAATTCAGTGGTTAGCATCAGTTTGACTAGTTCAAAACAAGAATCATGAGCAGTTCTTCAATTAGTGAGTCAAAAATTAAGGAATATCATGATGTCGCCTTGGATTTGGTGCAGAAATGTGGACCTATATTAATGAAAGGCTTTACGGAACCCAAAACGAACTACAAAATCAAAGACGAGTTTTGGAATTTTCTTACCGTGTATGATAAACAGATTGAGGATACTTTAATGGAAGGATTGCAGGCTGCGTTCCCTGAATCATTATTTATCGGAGAGGAGGAATTGACGGCAGCGAACCGTGAGGCGGAGTTGACAGATGCGCCCACTTGGATAATAGATCCCATCGATGGAACAACGAATTTCATTCATCGCATTCCACATTGCGCCATTTCTGTGGGGTTGGCCGTCAACAAAGAACTCGTTGTTGGCATCATCTACAATCCGCCAGCTAATGAATTGTTCTCGGCGTGGAAGGGTCATGGTGCCTATCTAAATGGTCAACGCATAAAATCGTCAAAAATAACAACGGTAGGAATATGACAAATTCGAGCTTTAACCATATAAATTAAATGCTCTGTAGAATAAATTACGACATGAAGTTAAAAAACCCCCATTACCAATTCATGTACAAATTCGGCAACACTTATAAAGCTCTTTCTTAATTTCTCATTCTGTTCTCTCACAGATGAACGCAGCTGTGATCGCCCATGAAATCTCATTGATAAACTCTTCATCTACAAGAGACAAGAACGTGAAACGCATTTACAAGTTGGGCTCAAAAGCTGCTGGGTAAAGTGTGAAAGTGCAAAAGAGTAAGAAACGTAACAAAACATATTTATTGTCTACTCTCTTTTGCACAGTACTCGCAGCTTTGGCTGCGCTGCTCTCTCTTTGTGCTATGTGGCGACAGGTCAATGTGACGCCTATCACATTGATGATCTTCAACCATGGGATATTGCAGCTGGCGCTGTGATTGTAACCGAGGCTGGAGGCTGCATTTATCATACCAAAGGTGGTAAATTTAATGTGATGAAGCCTGATTTGGTCTGTGCCGCCACAGAGGAGCTGGTCCAACAAGTGATTGGCCTCATTGAGGAGGCCAATCAAATGACGGGAACTACATTCGAATGATGCGAAAAAAATAATAAAAATTATATTTTTTGTATTTGATAAAGGCCTAAGGGCAGTAAATTTAAATTGCAATAAAAGTGTCCGAGATTTTGAATAAATATTATTACCAAAAAATTGTAAAACAAATAAATATTATGAAGTAACAATAGAGGAGTCTTTAAGTCAGCGGTGGGCACACAATGGCTCCGGGAGCCAGCGCCTGCTTTAAATGGTAATGAAGCATATGTAGGTGGACAAAGATTAGGATTATGTATAATACATCATATGAAGTCACACTAAAGAGCACAGCATTAAAATATCGACTATAGTGAATTTCTTAAAATGATTTTAACAGGGCAAACGAGATTAAAATAATAATCCCTATAAACCTAAAGTATGATTGTTGATGAATTTCATATTTTAGAAGAATTTTTATGGTATCGTTTAAGCATCATTTTTACTGTACTTTGTTAGATTTTTTTTATTTTTTATTATTTTCCATTTGACTACCTCATGGCATAGACACATGTCTGTTCAAAGATAAAGACTTCTATTTGTAGTCGTCAAATCAAACGAGATAAAACGGTAGCGAGTAGCAAGCAACAGACAGATTTCAATTTTCAGTGCATCTCAGAAACCTTATGTTATCATATCATCGCGTTCAGAGTATTTCAGTTTATTGAGCGCATAATTCAAAGCTCAATGTAAACAAATGCGAGAAAAAATACAGAAAGAGAGAGAGCGAGTTGAATGGAGCTCCGCTCGATGAGATCAGTTGTCGGCCGTCTGTTGTGGGGAGTAAGTGAACGTAACGGATTCGTAATTAAAACATTGAATACATTGAATACAAAATGTTAACGGAAATTGAGGAATTGTATAACTTCATTTACCCGCTGGCCGTAAGGGCGGGAGAAATTCTATTGGAAGGTTACGAACGTACGGAAAAGAATGTCGATATTAAGGGTGCATTTTATGATGTGGTTACGGACTATGACAGCAAGATCGAGGAGTTTCTAATGGGCAAAATCCTGGCCACGTATCCGCAGCATAAGTTCATTGGCGAGGAGGAGACGGCCAAGAATAATAATGTATCCAAGGAGCTAACAGATGCCCCCACCTGGATCATAGATCCCATTGATGGCACATCGAATTTCATTAAACAAATTCCACATGTTTGCGTCTCAATTGGACTCTCGATTAATAAGCAAATTGTGCTCGGGATTGTGAATAATCCTGCCCAGAAGAAGCTCTACACTGCCAAGTTGGGACAGGGCGCCTTCTGCAATGGCAAGCCGATCCATGTCAGCGATTGCGAGCGCTTAAGAGATGCCAATGTGGCCTACGAAGTGTCTTTGCTGCATGTCCATAACGTGGCCAACAAGCATATTAAACGCATCTACCATGTGGGATTACATGCCAGACGGTGAGTTCCATTGGCGATATCAAATTCAAATCCTAATCTTATTTCCCCCTCTCTGCTCACAGTTTGTTAGCCTATTCCTGTGTTGTGGATGAGCTTTGCATGGTGGCCGCTGGCAACTTGGATGCTTTCTATATTGAGGACATGTATCCTTGGGATTGCGCCGCTGGCTCACTGCTGGTGCAGGAGGCAGGTGGTGTGGTCACACATCCTTTTGGCGCACCTTTTGACATCATGAAACCGGACCTAATTTGTGCCGGCACCGAGAAGTTGCGCAAAGAAATCGAGAATCTGCTGTGCAAGGCGGACCAAGAGAAATCTGTGGGAGGCACTGATCTCTAGAATTTAAATAAATTTTATGCATGAATTCTATCAATGCTATCAAAATCACTGCATACAATCAGGTGGAATTATTGAAAATAATAAATGAGATTGTTTACCATCAAAAAGCGGACAAAATTGATACTGTGAAGTTATTTTTGGTTCCCAGGGTCGGGTTCATGTGTTATAGGGTCTGTACATTGCAACGAATCCAATATACTCTAGTACTTTACGAGTGTAACGGGTATAAAAACAGAACAGAAGAACAAATTAAGCTTGACAAGTCAAACAATTAAACGAGTATTCAAATCAAAAGCTCATTTGTTGCGCACTTACTCTGCGCTCTCTCTTACTCTCTGCGCTCTCCCACTCTTTGCAAAGCTTTGCAAAATAAAAGCTCTGAAAGCTGCGCGCTTTTTCGCACTAACAAATAAACAAGATTGCAAATTGATTTAGTACTTAAACAGCTATCGAATCATTCAGTTAGATTCCGATTACAGTGCTTTTCCTATTTACTTTTTGGTTTATCTCTGAAATATGACGAGCACCATTTGTGAGACAAAGCTCCAGGAGTACTACGATGTTGCACTAGATTTGGTCATTAAATGTGGCCCAATATTTGAGGAGGGTTACAATAAATCCAAAAAAGAGGTTATGGTGAAGTCCGACTTCTTTGACTTTGTCACTGTTTACGATCGACAAATTGAGGAAAAGCTTACTGAAGGCTTATCCAAAGCCTTTCCAGAATCGCGCTTCATAGGCGAAGAATCATTAGCTGGAGCGAAGGAGCTGCCAGAGCTGACGGATGCGCCTACATGGATCATAGATCCCATTGATGGAACTACAAATTATATACATCGATTTCCACATTGCGGCATTTCAGTTGCATTAGCGATTAATAGGCAATTGGTTGTGGGAATCATCTACAATCCGGCGGCAAATGAACTCTATACGAGTAGAAAAGGCCATGGAGCATATTTAAATGGGCAACCCATTCAAGTATCCGGCGCAACTACGGTGGGTATCATTGAAAGATTTGACTTGTAAGGATCTACAATCTGTAGTTATCCTTTCAGTTATCCAACTCGGTGGTTGGTCATGAAATTACGCTTATTAATGTGCCTTCTTGGCGGGATAAGAACATCAAGCGGGTCTATAAACTGGGTTCCGTTGCCGCCGGGTAAGCTACGGATTTTTGAAAGTATAAGAAATGACCAACTGATTTGATTGAATAATAGCACCCGCTGCCTGGCCACCGCTGCTCTGTCCCTCGCTTACGTGGCAAAAGGCACACTGGGCACGTATCACGTGGACAATCTAAAGCCCTGGGATGTGGCAGCAGGAGTTCTATTGATTCGTGAAGCAGGCGGCGTTGTGTATGATACAAACGGCAGCGAGTTCAATGTGATGCGGCCAAATCTCGTGGGAGCTGGCACGGATTCCCTTGCCCAGGAGGTTATACAACTCATCAAAGAGGCGGATCAGATCAACGACTATACATTCACATAGATTAGGAGCTAAGTGCTGCACTTACATTGGGCGGCATGCCATGCGGCTGATATCCAATCGGTGACATGTTCGGTCCACTTGGCGGCATTTGCATTCCCATATGCGGAGCTGTAAATTAATTAAAGAAATATTAAAGCTGGGAATAAAGATTATGAAAAATGATATACTCATACTCATGCCCTGATGATGTGGCGGCATATGATGACCCGGTGGACCCTGTCCAGGCGGTCCATGCTGCATGGGATGACCATAAGGTCCGGCCGGATGACCTGGCGGCGGAGGACCTTGCATGTGCGGCGCCCCAGGCGGTGGTCCCTGGGGCGGTCCCTGAGGCGGCCCCTGGTGCGGATAGGGACTGTGCGGCGAGGGCGCTGGGCTTTGCGAGGGTGGCGCCATAGGGCTGGGTGCCTGTGGTGGCGGCATCGGACTGTTCGCCGGCGAGGGCGAGGCCATTTCGTTACGATTTGTTTGTACTCGTTTTGCACTGGACAGTCCCTAGAAATATTAGCTAAAAAGTTGCGCAAATGTTAGTGTACAGTGTTTTTACTACAATTATAACCATTATATCGCTCTACGTTTCGCACAAAGCTCATTAAAATGTATATAAACTGTATATGTAATCGTTATTCGGCTTTGTTGCTTCTCCCTCATCACACACACATTCTGCATTTCGCATTTTGCACATGCCACAAAACTCATATTTCTAGTGCCTGCAGCGCTTGTTTTTTACATGCCACATGTTAATTATTATCAAAAACACCGAATTGCATAATTTTTACACTATATTTTTACCTATTTGCACAATTTGAATGCTTTTTATGTTCCACGATTTTCACACTTTTTTTGGACGAAAGACGCGACAATGGCGGACGTCTCTGTATAACAAAATTAAAAGTGTGGCAACCCTATGCGCCGGCAATATATGGCCACGTCCAACCAAATACTATAATTGCAAAAATCCAACAGAAAACGAAAATGATTTGTTTATAATTGCACAATTTTTTATTTATTAATTGCATTACACAATTATTTTAATTTTGTGAGTATTTTTAATAAAAATATTTTTGTGCTGCTGAACGTATGCCATGACACGTCATGTTTACGTTCCCAGTGAGTGGCAAAATTCTGTCATTTAGTGAAAACAAGAGCAGAATTCGTTTAAAGAGCAATATAACATAATTAGTTAGTTAATAATAATACTTAAGCATTTAGAGGCACTTAGCACGTTGCAATCGAGCTTCAATCATGGGTACGTAGACTGCACATATGGTAGCATGGTCTAAGAACAACACAAAACACAATTTGATTATTCACTCCAGTCTGCCGCCTGTCATAAAAGTCACCACCTTTTTAATATATATTTCTTTTTTTTTTTTTTGCCATTGCAGGTGGGGTGCTTAGTTACTTTCGTGGTCTGCTCGGATCGAGGGAGATGCGTATATTAATACTGGGTCTCGATGGCGCCGGTAAAACAACAATACTATACAGGCTGCAGGTTGGCGAAGTCGTCACAACGATACCCACAATTGGCTTCAACGTGGAGCAGGTCACATACAAGAACCTCAAGTTCCAGGTCTGGGACTTGGGCGGACAGACAAGTATTAGGTGAGCGTAATATTGTGTAGTAATCATACATATGCTAATACTCTTGCAGCGTGCGTAGATATCGGCAACGCTTAAGGAGGAGGGGCAAAACACAGTAAAGTGCATATGGGTAACTCTCCAATGTCGAATGCGACATTCGTACGTATTCACAGTGAAATAAAACATTTGCCGAATCATTATTTTATTGTGACAAAAGGCGAAACATATAGTTCTTGATTAGCACTATTTTTAGTGCTAGGGTCGATTTTAGGCAATTGTTCGTCTTCAAGATAATTTAAAAAAACCGCTACTCAAACAGAAGTAGTTTTTTTTGGCGACCAGTACTAACACTGATTTCGGCAAAACCTGAAGGTATATTTCAATGCGATCAATTTCAAAATGTAATGCATTGATTTACCTTAAAAATGTTTCTTACTTTATTCAAAAATATTAAGAATTTTATTTTTTATTTAATTTTAATCAGTGTCGCAAGCGACATTTTGTTCCACAATATATTTATGTTGTTTCTGTCTCTCTTTTTTAAAATTATATATCGAAAACAGCTCGAAAAACTTGTTTTAAATTTAACTTTCAATATACACTCAGACCAACATTTATTCGTACACCCTTTATTTTACTTTAACAGCTACATTAGTCAAGTCTTCACACTAAAAAAAATATATTTGGAAAGGTCGTTCAAATTCCGTTTGAATGATGCAAAACTTTCCTTAACCCATTAAGTACCCATTGAATATTTTGAGTTCAAAAAAACGTAAATTTTTTAACTTTTTTCCTCGATTTTTTACACAAAATATTTTGATGCACAAAAATTCTTCAATAAATTCTAAGAGTTACTGCAAAAAAAAAAAAAAAAAAATATTTTTCCTAGTATTTTTTATAATTTTTTGAAAATCCTAAAAATGACCAGTTTAACCCATTTTTAACAATTTTTACCACTTTTCACACAAAAAGTGCCTTTTTCGGAATTTTCAATAAATTTTTAAAAATACTAGCAAAAATATTTTTGAATTTTATTTTTGCAGTAACTCTTAGAATTCATTGAAGAATTTTTCTGCATCAAAATATTTTGTGTAAAAAATCGAGGAAAAAAGTTTAAAAATTTACGTTTTTTTGAACTCAAAATATTCAATGGGTACTTAATGGGTTAAGGAAAGTTTTGCATCATTCAAACGGAATTTGAACGACCTTTCCAAATATATTTTTTTTAGTGTTAAGACTTGACTAATATAGCTGTTAAAGTAAAAAAAGGGTGTACGAATAAATGTTGGTCTGAGTGTATATCCATGTATTAAAATGGTTTATGTTACAATCTTACTTAGTGTAATCGACAGAATACAAACGGTCTATTTTAGAAGTCAATTGTAGACAATGTAGAATCGTAGTGAATTTCTTCTAGCGTATATTGCTTAAATAAATAACTTAAATACATTTCGGGAAGAAAGTTTCACAAGATATAGATTTTTGATCAATTTAACGTTTTTGGCCTCGGTTGACATTTCTGTGGAAATGCCACATGTATATTTTAAATCCAACTTGAAGAAACTTGGCACAACTTCGGCTTGTTGCCGAATCAGCCGTATCGGACTACTATATTATATAGCTGTCATAGGAATAATCGGCTGAAAGCAATCTTTAGTTAAAGAAATTTTGTTTAAAGTGGAATATGAAAGATCTGTCAAAAATCAACCTTTAGTTTGAAATATGTTTTTGTTTCTTGAGATATTTTTACCAATCTTACAGATTGCGTATCTGGTAGTGTCTTATAATACACCTGAAGGAAATTTATTTAAAATTTATTCAATATATCATATAGCTGTCATAGGAGTGATCGTTCGAAAATCAACCTTTATTTATTTATTTAATACTTTTAAAAAAGAAATTTTAGTAACTTAAAATGATCTTTAGTATGAACAACTTTGTTGTCTCTTAAGAAAAACCTAATCATAAAGATTATAAAACTGACTGCAAGAATATCAAATCTTTCTTATTTTTTTTAAGTTTCTTTTTAAATAAATTTATAAATTTTGTTTTTTTTGCAGACCCTATTGGCGTTGCTATTACAGCAATACAGATGCCATTATATATGTGGTGGACTCGGCGGATCGTGACCGCATTGGCATTTCCAAGGATGAGCTGTTGTACATGTTGCGGGAGGAGGAGCTGGCGGGTGCGATACTCGTTGTGCTTGCCAATAAACAGGACATGGACGGCTGCATGACCGTTGCCGAGGTGCATCATGCGTTAGGTTTGGAGAATCTGAAAAATCGCACATTTCAAATATTCAAAACTTCGGCCACCAAGGGCGAGGGTCTCGATCAGGCCATGGACTGGCTATCCAATACGCTACAGAGCCGCAAATAATAGTCATGCCCGCCCATCCCAAATATGCCTGCCCCCTTGTAAAATTGTCCAAAGTGTCACCCAGAGAGAGAGAATTGGAAGTTTCTTTAAACGCTTGCGCAAAAAAAACAACAAAACAAAACGAAAAAAAATTATCCAAACACACACACAACTTTGTAATAACTTCTAGTAATATAATTAATAAATTATAGGTTTATAATGTATGTGAACAGTTTCATTGTTGATTGGACGGCAACTACCATTCAGGCAATCCAAATCGACGCACACGCTTCTCCTGAGTGTCCAGTTCCATGCGCACCTTTTGCCGCATATAGAAAATGGGACAATCCCGATTGGAGCAGATCACCTCCTCGTGGAGAGAGCCCTGACAACGCTGGCATTCAGTCCACAGGCGCGAGAAGGTCTCCTCCAAGCCACGCTTGGATGCCACCTCCTTCTGATAGAGTTCACTCATCTTAGGCTCGCAATGCGGACACAGGCACGCCTGCTCGTAGCCCTTGGGCAACAGAGATTTGCAGCCGAGGCAGGCAGCCTTTTTGGTCATGAAACCCGCCAGTCCACCCACCTTGGAGGTGACCACAGTCCGTGTGCGTGTATGCTCCCCCTTGAGCAGCACCGACTCCGCCTTGTCACCCAAAATGGGCTCAAAGATGCGGAGTAGTGGCTTGGATAGCTGCTGCTCCAGATAATAGTTGGCATCGATGGGCACACTGTTCTCCAGCACATAGAGCGGATCCTCAGCCTTTTGATACGCCGGCGTATTCTTGGCAGCTGCACAGATCACATAGGGAACTCGATCGCCCAATTTGGGTGCTGTGCCCGCATCGCGTTTCTTCATTTTGGCAGCCAGCTCGACATGCGCCTGCTTGGCGGCATAATCCGTTTTGGCCAGCTCTTTGGTAATGACCAGCTGGGAGATGTCAATGCGATTGCACAACAGATCGGCGATAATTTGCTTGGCATAATCGACAGCACCTTCGGGATTGCGTTCGATGAGCAGCTTCTGAAGGCACGAGTTCATCAGATTGGCCACCAGCGGCGAGTTATCCCGACGCACTGTCTCAATGCCCTTGCAATCCATTTTGTCGTACTTGTCCGGCTTGGTGAAATACAATCCCGCATAGCGTTTCTTGTTAATCAGCAAATACGGATAATAGACCTTCTCGAATTCCAGCTTAATGGGACTCACGAACTTGGCACTGACCAAGTCGGCCGCCTCTCTGCCCAGTTCCATGCTGCGCTCCAAGGTCTTGACCCCGAAATTAACCATCACCGAATCCGTGTCGCCGTAAATGACAACGGCATCGTTTTCGTAACCATTTGCTCGGGTGTAATGAGATTCCACTTCATTTTTGGTCAGCTCAATCATGGTGCGTCCATAGGCAGTGACACTGCCCGATATCTCCAAGCAGGGCAACTTGCCCACCTGTGCTCCTGTGAAGCCATAGACGGAATTGGCCGAGATTTTCAGTGCCAATTGTCGGCCATCGAGCACTTGACGCTTAAACGGATCCTTTTCCACTTTCAGGTCATTCTTGGCACGCTTACGCGCCGCCAGCAGGGACTCGAGGATTTCGGGCAATAGACCACGTCGCAGCTCGGCCTTGACGAAGCTATTGTTGGCGGGTGTGCGCTCCACTTGGTCATCGGCCAATCCCAGCTTATCCTTGGCGCCCGGCAGCAGCAATGTGGTGTAGCACAGATTGTGGGCCATCATGATGCTCGGATACAGTGAGGCGAAATCGAGTGTGCTTATGGGATCCGCATAGTAGCCACGCTTGGGCTCAATGACAGTGGCACCTTCGTACTGCTCGTCCGAGCCACTGGACGTGTAGGAGGGCATGATGAAACCCTTTGTCTTGGCCTTGCGCAAAAGCTGGCTGAGTACCTTGATTTGCTGGCCACGGGTGAGCAGGGACTCCAGCGGTACGCCCGTCACACGTGCCATTTCCATGTAGTTGACAATCGCCATCAGTTTGCCGAGCAGACGGAGCGGCAAATAGGCATCCTTGAGGCAATACATGGCCAGACGTCGTCGGGTCTGTTCATCGCCATTCTGCAGATCCGTAATGATGCTATGATGCACATCCTCCTTCTGCTCCTGCAGGAAATGATAGCTCACCGCATTCAAAGTGTACGAACGCAATTTGTAGTCCCGCAATAGGACGAACAGCAAATCAAATGGAACGCGTCCTTCAAAGTTGACATATTGATTCTCGCGTCTGCCCATTTGCTTGGACTGCAGCACCTGCTCCTTGATCACCGACCGTATGTTCTTGATCCTGCCCAGATATTCGAAATTCTTGACCTTCAGGTGTGCAGCACGATTCAGCAGATAGGGTATATCAAAGTTGTTAATGTTGTAGCCGGTGAGGATATCGGGATCCACTTCACGCACAAATGCCGACCACTTGTCCAGCAGCTGTGTCTCCTTGTCGAAGCACAGCACCTGGCTGCCAATGATCGGTGCACATTGATTCAATGTGAAGACATTGCGGATAAACGGCTCCGATTCGCCCTGTCGTATAACCATATTAGCTATTTGTATGACCGGATCCATTTTGGCCTCCGGAAAGATGCCTCTGCGTCCCGCACACTCAATGTCAAAGCTGAGGATGCGCAGAGGCGCCACCTTGGACCATTCGCCCTCCGGTTCGTGTGATATAAATTGATCGTAGGCAACATCCACTTCCAGCTGGCAACGCGACTCCGGAGCCGGCTTGGAGTTACGTCCACGTAAGCGCCAAACACCCGGCGGCAACTCAATCCAATTGCAGCCCACAACACTCGTTTCCACCATGAAGCGAATATCGAAATCAATGTTGTTCTCAAAGGCGCGACAATCCTGAAAATCAAAGGCGCCCATTATGACCTCCTTCTTGAGCAGCCGCGATGCGGCGGCCACGAAGCGTGGCAGTGTCACGGTTATCTTGATATACAGTTGCTTCTCATCGCCCTGATAGCCATGGATGTTGAGACGCTGCACCAGCTCCACGGCCAGCACCGCCTCCTGGACATTGTCCTTATTGTTGCGTATGTCCGCGATAACCTTCTTGTCCAGCGCCTCATGCAGATCCGAGCAATGGCGCTGCTCAAAGTTGCGCGGTGCCGATATATAGAAATATGGACAATACCCATGGACATGACAACACACCGAGTTGCCCTGCATGGTGACGCCAAACATGCGGACCACAGGCACTGGTCCCAGCTGGGCACCCGGCATGCCCGGCAGCGGTTGCCCCAAATAATTCTCCACGTCCAGTTGCTGGAATATCAAACTGTCCTCGCCGGGATTTAGCTGGGGAGGCGCTGCACGAGACCAACGCTCGCTCGTCTGTTGATTCTCGGGTCCCTCGCCCAGCAGCTGCGACTGATCCAGTTCATCATTGGGCTCAAAGGCGGCCAGTTCCGCCTCGAAGCCACCGCCCATTTCATCATCGTCGTCGAAATTTCTGCAAGTATCATATTCAGCTTTTTGCAATACAAAGAAAAAAAAAATGTTTTTTACCTTGGCTTCTTGGAATGACCATTGGCTGCGCCATTGACATTGAATTTGCGTTTATTATCCATGCTGATTATTTTGTGTATAATATGAATAAATATAACAACTTAACTACAAACAATTCGCAAATTAAAAGCCGCAAAAAACGCGGCTACAACGCGGGAAAACAAGCAGAATTTGCGATTAAATCAACTGTTTAGTTTCAAACTGATTGGCAGCACTGTCAGTATGCAGTATTTAAGTATTAAATAAATAAAATAAATATACCAAACTGTTTAGTGGATGCTATTATGTAATTTTTAACAGTATATTAATTTAAAATATTAAAAAAATATCTTTGAGCTAAAATAATTTTTCAATCGTATATTTTGTCCAGATTTAAGTCTTTTCCAAATTTAATACCACAAATCAAAACTACTTGTAGAATTTATTGTATTTTAGTGTTGGGTAAACATTGCTCATTTAGGAGAACATGTTCACTTGTTCTTTTTTTTAGGTGAGTCAACTCACTCAGATTGCTCACTTGTTCAGTTACTCACTTGTTCAGTTGCTCACTTGTTCAGTTGCTCACTTGTTTAGTTGCTCAGTTACTCACTTGCTCACTCATATTGCTCAGTATCTCAGTTATTCACTGAGCTATTCATTAAGCCGCTCACTCAACTATTCAAAAATATAATTTAGCTTGCTGACTTCCGACTTCTGTGCAATAGGAACAACTGAGCAATATGGAGCAAAACAGAACAACTGAGCAAAAAAGAACAAAAGAGAGCAAAAAGAACAAAAAGCAACTCTTTTTTGTTCACTCACTCATGAGCAACCCAACACTATTGTATTTCTGCTTTGCCTCAAAGCGGTCACACTGACCAGTTGCAGATATTTTCGTATGTAAAACGCATTAAAAACGAATAATTGTGTAAATATTTAAGAACTTAAAAGTGCGCATATGTTTGTTTCTTAGTATACGCCTAATAAGCAGCTGCTGGCAGTAATAACACGCAGCAAAATGCTTGCCCTGTGAATATCAACCAAATACCTTCATTACCTACCTGGCGGGGGTGTGTGTGTATGTGTATATGTGTGTGTGCGTGTGTGTGTGGGGGATGTTAAGTGAATCACACTCACACAATTAATATTAAAAACACGCTGGGAAAAAAATGTACCAAAGCGCCTGTAATGCGGCCACAACAGGCTCATGTGTGCCTGGAGCTGGCACTCAGACGGACAACGATCGCCAGGCGGCGCTGATAGCGCAGCAACCACCCACAGCGCCCGTGGAACCAGATTACAGTGGCTTCGATATCGTTAAGGCCACACAGTATGGCGCGATAGCGCGCGTCCGAGAGCTAGTCGAGTCCGGCTGGGATGTTAATCAGCCGGACAGTGAAACAGTCACACTCCTTCACTGGGCTGCCATCAACAATCGACGGGATATCATTAGATATTTTCTAGAAAAAGGGGCTACCGTCGATGCTGTTGGTGGTGAACTGAATGCAACACCTCTGCACTGGGCCACACGTCAAGGACACCTGGGCGCTGTGGTTCTCCTCATGGCTGCCGGTGCCGATCCCCGTATACGCGATGCGGAGGGCTGTTCCTGCATCCACATTGCCGCACAGTTTGCCCACACCGCCTTGGTGGCCTACTTCATAGCCAAGGGTGTGGATCCGGATTTGCAAGATCGCGGCGGCATGACGGCGCTCATGTGGGCTGCCTGGAAGGTAAATAAACTAGTTAAGAAATTCTGTTGATTATACAATCATTAAGCTATGATAAGTTGAATTTTAATTTGATAACCTGATGGTGGCATTTTTACCAGGGACTAAAACCGAAACGAATATCGGTTTCAATTACGGTTTCGGTTAATCGCAAAATCTTGGAATAAAGGTTTCGTAACGGTGAACTGGTTTTTGTATGTTTCGGTTTTGAAATACCGGTATGGTTTCGGTTCACAAAAAATAAAATGTCTGAAAAAATATAATTATATTAATAATATAATAATAATAATAATTAAATAGGCAAAAATAAAAGAGAAAATCAATAATAAAATACAAAACTAATAACAAAATATCAGAGATCGCAAACAAGACTTATGAGTCGGAAAAAATCGAAACAGTTCAAAATTGTTCGTTTTAAATTTTTTTTAACTTGTTTTTAAATTTTTATAGTAAAAATTAAAAATAAAACATGCTTTTCAAATTGTATTTAAAAGTTACACCATAACTCTTATTTGCAATTTTTAAAATAACAATTAAAAATAAAACTTTTTTAAAAATTGGAAATAAAAATTGAAGAAAAGTTTTGCATAAGACAATAAAATTCAGATTATTTTGCATCTTGCTTTTATTTTGTTTATTTTTTTTTGGATGTATGAAAAACCGAAATAAACCCTTATAAATGAAACGGTTACTAAACGGTTATTTCGGTGTACAGAGTTTCGGCTTTAAGGTTTCGGTCAAATAAAAATATTTTTTTCGATTACGGTTTCAGTTACACTTTTGAATTTCAATCGGTTTGTACCGGTTAAAGGTTACGGTTTCGGTTAGGGTTTAAATCCCTGATTTATACCATTGATTTTTACTCGATTTTGTTTAATATATTTATAGCAAATTTTTATATTATTTCATTAATTTCTTGTGGCATTCAAACCGGGAATTTTAATTAAATTTATTTATTAATTTGTGTTTTATTTACTTGACCAGGTATGCGCCCTGGATCCAGTGCGTCTGCTGCTCACATTGGGCGCCAATCCCGCCATGGTTGATTATACACACGGCAATACGGCGCTGCATTGGGCCATATTAGCCCGTAATGCAACCGCCATATCGACACTGGTGCTTAAGTCGAAGGCGTCGCTGGATGTGCCCAATTTGCGAGCCGAGACACCACTAACCATGCTGGAGGCTCAAACAGGTGCCATTTGGATTGGCAACAAGGTAATGGATCGTGTCCGGGACGCATCTCTCACATCACAACAGCGACGCTCTCTTGTCTCAAAATTACGGCACGATAAACGCTTACGCTGGTGGTCCATGGTCGCCTGTCCATTTACCGCCTTCTATTTGGCCGGAATTGTATTCACCATCAACACGCTGTACATTATCAAGTTTTTCTTGCTGGGCTGCCTCTATGCCGTATTCCATACGATTGGTAAAACGCTGTTCGATGAGCATCTGATGGCCCTGCTGCCGCTTTCCGTCTATCTGGCCACCAAGGCCTGGTTCTATGTCACCTGGCTAATGTATATCGATGGTGCTGTGTCCTTAGCGGCCACTGTGTGCTTCCTAATCTCTTCACTGGCGCTATGGGTATGCTTTCTTAAATCCTGGAAGGGTGATCCAGGCATTATACGACCCACCCGAGAGCAGCGATTCAAGGTAAGCAAATGAAACAAGACTTATTCCTACTATCCGTATTATGCTTTATCAAACCACCCTCGTATATTAATATGGATTATTTTATGTTAATAATTTGATTTCCGCTTACAGACAATTATTGAGCTGTCGGAGCGCGGTGGGATTGGATTTGAGCCCGCTTCCTTCTGTTCGGGCTGCCTGGTGCGTCGACCCATTCGCTCCAAGCATTGTTCTGTTTGTGATCGTTGTGTGGCACGCTTCGATCATCATTGCCCCTGGGTGGGCAATTGCATTGGTCTCAAGAATCACAGTTACTTTATGGGCTTTCTCTGGATGCTTCTCGTCATGTGCGCCTGGATGCTGTACGGTGGCTCCAAATACTATGTTAATGAGTGTAATGTTCATTTTGACGGTGAGTTTATTGTTGGATTATCCAAGGCTATCCTTGAAATAAGCTCAAATGTAATTGCTTAACTTGTTTTCGTAGATTTCCTCACCGCCATGCGAGCTATTGGCAACTGCAATGCCTGGGTGGGCTGGGTTATGGGCAACGCCTTGTTGCACATGTCCTGGGTCATTCTGCTGACCATTTGCCAGACTTATCAGGTGATTTGCCTGGGCATGACCACCAACGAGCGCATGAATCGTGGTCGCTATCGCCATTTTCAGGCCAAGGGTGGACACAGCCCATTTACTCGCGGTCCGTTGCTTAATCTGATTGACTTTCTGGAATGCAATTGCTTTGGCTTGGTGCAACCACGACGCATTGATTGGATGAACTACTACGACTACGATGCCCAGGTGCATCAGACAATTGAGAAGGAGCCGCTGCTGCGAGGCGATTGCGCTGATAATGATGGACTTGCTGGCGATCATCAGTATGTGTAGGATAAGTCCTATCGGGATGCGAAGACGCTTCAAATGCCCATTGCGCATGTTTAGCCCAACATGTGCACGATGACAATGCTTTAGATACGAGTACGAGTATATGCCCCCCGATTAGCTTTGTATTATTTCTAGTGATTTGTTATTGGTACGCGCTGCAAACACAACGATATAACCAAATAGAACTACAACAACAACATCAACAACAATAAGAATAGAAAAGGAAAGGAAAACAACATCTATCAGCAAAGACAGAAGATAGAAGCGTCGTCGCAAACCGATATCGGATCGAGTAGATTGGGCTATTAATAACGCCCCGATAATATATTATACGTACATATATTGTGCATGTATTTTACCTGTAATTACAAAACTCTGTACATTTTTTCAGCATATTTCTTAAATTAACTGCAATACTATACCTATACCTATTCTTTATCGTTCTCAAGTATTTGTAATACCAAAAATTTAAACGCTCACACCGAACAGATAAAAATTAAAACAAAACATAAAGATTACGATGAAAGTGAAAAAATAACACACACACAAATTTAACTATCGCAACAAAATCAAAAATCAACAATAACTTCAAACAAAAAAAAAAGTCGAGCAAAAAGTAATTAATTTCAATTCGTGCAATATTTAAATTTCCAATTTCCACAAATTATTAAAAAAATTGTAAAGCGCACAGTAAAATTTTAAATATGTATTCCCAGTTATGTGTATTCTAAAAGCAAGATTATATAGTTGAATAGGTTGCAGTTGCCTTTGAGTCAGCTTGGATGGTCTGAATAATCGCTTTGAAATAAATCCAAGCTGCTCTTCATTAAAGCAGCTTTCAAATGAACCAAAAGAACAAAACACCAAACAAATAACAAATACTTTAAATGTTTACGAGAATACGATTTGCATACTTAAAAGAAGCAAAAATCAATTCTAAAACGCGATCCGATTCAATACGCACTAGTCTAGTCAGCAATCATTTAAGTAAAAATAAAAATACAAACAAAACAAAAAGTTATAGATCAACAACAAAGACGATATACATATATATATATAATTAAATATTGCATATTTAAAAAAAAATATACATCTATACATATTTATATCTATATAGTTATGAAATTATGTACACCTATGATCAATGATGGAATTTCTAAAAAGTGCAACAGCCTGACAACAACAAGAACAACAACAAACAAACAACACGTAGCTAAAGAACCGTTTCTAATTGTAACACGTTACTTAAATGCATTTAAATTTAAATAACAATTTCAACTATATAAAATTAAATTAAATTAAAAATAAACAATTATGTATGTATGTATGTAATAACTCAAAACAAAACTTTTCGATGTACTATTTTGTATTTGAGATTATACAAAACAAAACAAACGGAAACGTACTTTTCACTCTGCAATTTGCTACAAACTTATTTGTTTAAACATTTTTTATATTCTTTTGCTTGCATTGTTATATAAAAAACAGACAAATGAAATGAGATGAAACGCTTTTAAAAGACTTTGATGACATGATGAAATGCAGGCGAAACAAAACCCTATTATCTAAGTGTTTTTTGGCCCTATTAAACGCAAAACAAAGAAAACTAAACATAACAAATTGAGACAACCAAAAATCCATTGCCTACGTCTTTAGTTTAGCCACTAAGTTCAAGACAAAATATGTGTATTAAATAGTATGTAGAATGAAATGCGAGGTGTATGTAAACAATGTGCGTTAAAAATTTAATAATAAATAGAACTTTATTCCGTATTCAACAAAGATACCAAAAATATGTGTGTATTATTTTAGAATATGGGTATTTCCAGGATCGCGAACGCGACATTTGTACGACTTTAAATTAAAAAAAAATGGCAAAAATGGACATTTTCAAAAATGTTTTCTCACGTGTTTAATGCATTTTATCAACACTATTTTTATGATAAAAGACAATCTTTGAAGACTTGTCGTTTTTTAATTATTTATAGAAAACAATGCATCGCGAACGCGACGAAAAATGGAAGTCATTTTTGACTTCATCTTGACAAATGCGAAAGTCTGCGAAATGTGGCGAGTAATTTGGAAGAAAATACTCTTAAACCATAATAAAATAATGTAGTTTTCCATTTTAGAAATAATTTTGATAAGTTACTATCATTTTATTTATTTTTCACGTTTTATTAGTAATTTGTAACGCGACATCGCGAACGTGACAAGATTTCCACCTAGTTTTTCCAAGAGTTTGTTCATCAAATTTTATTCTATATTCCGATATATAGCTCTTAGAACTTGTTTTAAATTAAACTTTCAATATATTTCTATATATTAAAATGGTTTATGTTACAATCTTACTCCATGACTTAGTGTAATCGTTAAAATACAAACGGTCCATTTTGAAAATCAATTTTTAAGAAAATAGGCAAAAATATGGAAAAAGTTAATTTATTCCAATGTAGAATCTATATGTTCATCCTATTGAATTTCTTCTTTGTTAAAATAAATAACTTGAATACATTTTTGGAAGAAAATTTCACAAGATGAGAGTTTTTAATCAATTTTACGGTTTTTGGCAAGGTGGACCTTTTTCTGGAAATGCCCATATACTCTTATAGGTTATTGAAATGCTGTCGATTCCAGCTAACAAATTTCAAGATCTTACACTTGTTATTTAAATAATATTGTATTGTATTGTAACAGGGAGACACGGAGGATGCAATGTCACGGATTGGGGATGATTCACTTGGTGGAATGTTGGGCCTCGACCTAAAATAGAAGGTACTTTTCAGACCCAACTTCCCGATTTTCTAAAAAAGTGTGCTCACACCGAGGCCGATATAGATGAGAATCGTTAAGGAATGGCTAGGTGAACAAAATTGCAAATTGATGGAGTATCCAGAACTACGTCTAAAATTACGATTAAAAATTTTCAGGCAATCGTGAAAACACTGCTCGGAAATACCGATCAGTCCCATGAAGCCAGGAAGAGATTTGGGAGCGTGTGTGCAGCAGGAATGGGAACGAATTCCTCAACAAATTATTGATAACTTGGTAGAACGTTTGCCAAATCGAATGGAAATTTTTAAAAATAAGGAAAACATTAAAATATATTGGTTTTCCAAATTTAACCTAAAAGTGCATAAATGAGTACATGACTTTTTTTTTTTGGTATTTCTTTTTCTGCTCATTGAGTATTGTTATTCTGTTATATATTTTTACGCTAAGTTGTTGAGAATTGATTAAATTTGAAGAGAAAAAAAGATTTGTTGGCTTTACTTTGCTCCCCACTATAAATTAAAAAAAAAATAAACGAAAATTTGTAAAACTTGATTTTTTTAAAAACCCTTTTTTACTCAATTCTTATTTCATTTATTCAAAGTTCAATAAAAATAGCATTGTTTTTGGTTTTAATGATTTTTTTGTTTGTTTATTTTTTGATGACATAATTTGTTTGTAGATTTAAATTGGTTTTTGTTTTTCATTTTTCCGACATTTATGCATTACATTTATAGGCTCGTTTTAAAAATAGAATTTTTCCGTTTTGTTTTTTATGATAAATTAAGTGTTTGCTTGGTATTGTTGTTTTTCATTTATTTGTTATTAATTAAAAGTAAAACAGTTAAATATATGTATGCATTATTGAAATACATTATCGTTATCGCATTTTTATACTTAAATTTCGCTTGTGATTAGTCGCTATCGTTTATTACAATTTAGCAGCAGTGTGTAAATGATATACAATATTATGAATTATTATTATTATTATTATGATTTGATTTGTTGAGTGTGTTTGTTGTGGGAGTCAAAACAATTGATGTATTTGCTTCAATTGCAAATCATATGAGAATATCGCGCGTTTGCAACGTGCCAAAATTGCTGTTTGTTGTTGTTTTTTTGCTTGTTATCAGTTGATAAGTTAAATTAATATAAAAGCTTACGCACTAGAAATTATTTGCAAAGAAAACTAGTTGAGAATAAGTGTAAGTAGAAAACGTGACTGTGAAATCGTTCGATCGGAAAAGCCGTTACGGCACTGGTCGGTCGGTCGGTGTGTTTTCAGTGTAACTGTATGTGTGTGTGTGTTTGTGGTGGTGTATTGTATCTGTATGTGTATGTGTGGGTAGCGTTAGCGTCTTTTGTTCTGGTAACGGTATACTATAGTCGCATCTATATAAAGTATACATATATTTAGGTGGGTTGTGGCGTGGCCAGCTTGAGCTCAATATATTATATATATATATGTATGTGTTATATACTGTTATATATTATTTACTTGGTCGGAGTTGAAGCTTTATTGTAAATATTTCCATTCATTTCTTTTGTTTTTACATCTTTTTATTTTAACTGCCCGCACATAAAACACAAAACATGTCCGCACCGTTAGATAGAAAAGTAATAGATAGAGGGGGGTAGGATAGCAAGAAGAAGAAGAAGAAGATGAAGAAGAAATATTGCAATGCGTTTCATAAGCGCACTTGATAAATAAAAGTTCATTACAATAAAAGTTGAAGTGTATAATAAAATGTGCTGTTCCAGTTATAAAAAAAAACTAAACAAATATACTAAAAAGCCGTTAAAAAAAAGGTAAGCAAAACTAAGTTTATGCGTATCGCAATATCATGATGTGTGTGAATACAATGGGTGTGATATCGGTTCAGATACCCTGTAACTGTCAGCAGTTTTGTATCTCGAGCTAATTAAGGATATGTTTTGTTGTTGTTGTGCATAAATATGATGTGAGAAACCTTCAATTGTGCTTGCAACTTAAACATGATATTGTGCGACGCATAAACGCAGCTCCAGCTAATTAACTGCGTGCATGCCGCAGACTGTTCGATGCCCAACAAGTGGCAAAAAAAGCCCAAAATTATGAAGATATTGAAGCTGAACACACAGTTTGAATTGTGCCCTTGTTGTGCATATTATAAATGAACTAAACGTTTATGCCCAGTTTCGAATGCGTGATTAGCCATGATCATGAACTGTAGATGGTAAAATCACGAATAGGAACACCCGCATAAACGTGGTAATCAATTTACGAAATATTTATACATGCCTTAGCTTAAGCAAAAATGTGTATACACATGCTTAGCCTATATATATATACATTTAGTATATATAAGATGTATATATAATTTTTATTTTTTGTTTTTTTTTGTAGTACACATAGATTTTTTTCATTTGTTTTAGATGTTATTAATTTTTTTTCTTGTTTTGTTTTTAATAAAAAATATATATAAATATATGCTACTTTGAATTTGATTTTATCTCTCTGCTCATATGTATAGTTATTCTTTTTATTTTTTTCCATTTTCATGTTGTTTTTTTTTTTGCATCTGTTAGCTGAATTAGATTTTTCCTTGCCTTGTTAAATATGCGCACTTAAAATATGTATATTTATATTTATATATATATATAGTGTATATAAAAGTTCAATGATTATTAGTTATACATAGTTATTATGTATTTATTTTTTTTTTTTTTACTTTTTTTTGTTTTTTCTTTTCTTTTCGATTTATTAGATTAGAGGGGGAGGGGGAAAATACCCAGTACAGTGGGTAATAAAAAGCGTGGCCTTTCTTAGCTTTCTGCGTTTGCTTTTTGCATATAAAGATAACACACGCACACACAATTGATTAAAAAACAATAAAATAATAATAAATAACAAATGTGCCTTGTAAATATATATGTATGTATATGTATAGTATTTAAAAAATAAAAACTTGAGCTTAGTCTAGAAAGGATTATTATAGCAATGCGTTAAGAGTTAAATGTGGGCGGGTTGTTGTTTTTAGGGTAGGCGTGGCTTTTCATCTAATGAGTGTCTCAATCTTGCTATTGTGTGTGTATGTCTGTCTGTGTGTGAGTGTGTGTGTGTGTGTATTGCTAGAGGCAGCGCAGGATTATGCTTTTCATGCTTTGCTTTGCTTTGCTTGGTCTCATAATATGTATAAAGTTTTATCATATATTTATAAACATTAATTCCCACTGATGTTACGTCTTTTGCAGCAGCTCGCTTTGTGGATTGGGCGGACTTGACAACTGCAATTGTTGTTGTTGCTGCTGTTGCTGTTGTTGTTGTGCTGCAGTATTCAGCATGGTCGGTGCCGACAATGTGGTCGCCTGTGTAATAACTGTTGTGGCAGAGATGGTCTGTTGCTGCTGCTGTTGTTGTTGTGGCGCCTGTTGCAGCTCCTGCGTATGCTGTTGATTTGCTTGATTGTTTAGCGGCTGGTTTGAATTGCAGAGCACCGAATAGACGGAATCAACTTTGCTTAGCTTCTCAAAGAGCGGTATCAGCTCACGCAGCTCACAGTCGGTCACATCATCGAACCACGACTTGACAGGAACCTATTTGCAAATAATATCAACGAAACAATTATAAATAAATATGCACATGTTTAGAAAAGTTAGTTTACTTACTGCATTGTCTGGATGAAATATATAACTGGCCGGTGAATTGTCCACAATGACAATCTTTTGTAGATCCCGTCCCAGACGATTTAGATCCTTAATGTAATTACCCCTGTAATAAACGCATGATTCCCTAAACAGTCTTGCACGAAACACATTCCATCTGTAAAAATTCAAGGTGTTTAGTAAAAATGCATTATTAAAGATTTACTTCTCAGAAATACTAAATCTCTATCTTCTAACTATTTATCTTTAGTCAGCTATCTATCTTGTAATAACAATGCTCTACACTTTTCTTTAAGTCGTAATAACTTTTATTATATTATTAATTTAAATTAGTTTGTGCTGTAATATAAATATTTTTCCAGTAATATGTACACATATAAATCTTAACTGTTTTTGTTTGACTATTTCCTCAGATAACACTCATTAAATAGATAATTATCTATTTTCTTGTTGTATTCTTACTAATTTTCCAGTGTATTTTATAAGTTTTTCTTGGTTTTGCCACCACAACATATTCTATGTGTAATTTTTCATGACATGTGCTCCAAAACCACGATCATATCAGTTATTCATGGCTTACCCTTGTCCTCCATGCTCACTTAAACCACATTCATGTTGGCTTAAAGTTCTATAATTTATATTCTCCCTGCTCTACCTTTAATCTTATCAAATTTATATAAATTTTCTCACATAACATTTCATTAGGATTGCTCTAATTTCTTAAGTTTCCTAGCTTTTTTTTCAATTTCGAAATCATACATTTTTATTTAAACAAATCTATGCAAGTTTTATTTCTTTAGTGTTGTCACCTGACTTTAAATTAAAGAAAAAGGTTTCCATTTAGAAAATTATTCAACTTTTGTTGTCTGATCTTCAATTTGACGAATTTCTTCAACAGTTTCTCTAGCATCCTGATTTATGCTATTTGATCTTTTTGGCTAATACTCACTTGTCTAGCAGATCGGCAACAGGATCTGCATATTTGGCTAGTGATGCTGTAAACAAAACGCACTCGTACAGTTCACCCATCTTTTGTAGAAACTCATCGACATGCGGTCGCTTTAGCACGTAGACCTGATGTATAGTGCCATCGATTTCGACTGGTACTATGAAATCGGCATTCGGTATGGGCTAAAAGACAAAGATTAGACATTAGTTTGGAAATTTATGGATTTACATTAGCGGTAGGCAGCCAGTCATAGATCAATTTTGCTGTAGTGATATAAAAATACATTGACAAATCGACAATTTGATTATCGGGAAGCGATTTTCGAGTACTTTAACTCGATAATCAAGTTCATTAAATCGAATTTCATGAAATTAAATATGAATTTTCGGAAAAATTAGAAGTGGATTGGAAGTCAAATCTTGGGATTTGCAATTTTGAATTCTTAAAAAAACACAAGAGGGAAGACCTTTTGCATCAAAATTGCATACTGGTAAAAACAAATTATTTTTATATTATTTAAATGCAGAATTTTGGTATGTCGCTTAAAATTCTGTTAAATTTTGGAAAAATTTATAAAAGTTTGAAATTGGTCATAGTTTTGATTTCGCAACTAGTTGTTAGAGATGTTTTTGTAGAAACTAGCTGCCCATTACTGGTTTACATTATGGTTTGAACTTACCTTAAAACTACTGTGCACTAGAGTTTCGTCCAAATCGATAACCATGCACTTTCTATGCATATCGGAGTGCCTAACCTGAGGTAGTAGGTACCTTTGTTGGTCCGGTAAGGGTGGCGGTGTTGTTGAACCATCGATCTGTGTGCCATTCTGATTTGTTTTCGCTCGATTTCGTCGCCAGCAGCAAAGTAACGATTGAAATATGCCCCGTTTTTGTGGTTTCAAGCGATCAACATCATCTGGAATTAAATCAATTTAAAAATAAATATAAAATAAATAAGGAAGGAATTTAGAATTATGTTGTCTGTTAAACTAGTTCCAATTTTCTAACTGCACATCTATTGAAAATCCAGTATCGAAACAATGTCAACAAAAATTAAGTCAACTGTGCACAATCAATTTTAACCGCACATCGACAAATTGGCCTTGAAAATGTCAGACAGGGCTTAAATAAAATTGTTATTATTTTTCTACTATTATTATATTAAACGAGATTAAACTAAATTACTGAATGAATTCATATATGATGATCAGGCATTGATTGCTTCAATTAAAAACAATTACATTCCTTTATACACTGAGCGAAAATATAGTAGAACCACTCAATTAATATGTAATTTTATTTATCGGAAAAAAAAAAGAAATATGATTCACATGATCAATAATTGATTTTCATTTAGCAAACACTTTTTATTATCAGTGTGTCCATCGATAACGATAGTGCAAACATCACATTCACGTGAATTGATAAAAACCATTGGGATGGCAAACTGATCGATAGTATTTTTTAATTTTAGTTCTTGCGATAGTTGCAGTTTTCTAAGTTCTTAATCTCAAACTCATCATTTTTGGTGAAAGTAAATTATTAATTAAATACTTTTCAAATACTTTAATTAATTATATTTAACGATTACGCCCCCTTTTTTGTATATGTAAGCGGTTCAAGGTTTCGCTAAACAAATTTTGATGGCAAAATAAATATTGCCAAGATCAATAAATGTGGCTGCTCATAATACGCATCAATAAAAATATCTATAGAATTGATATAAATGTTTATACATGAAAATTTTGCTCATTTATATTTGATTTTCTCGCAATATGCAAATCTTTCAAAAACACTTTCAGTGCGAATTTCGTGTGTGTGTGTGTGCTTGTGAAAATATCTTAAAATAGATATCAAACGAAACGAAATAAAAATATAAATAAAGGAAAAACCCAACAACGACAATATGTGGGTGATCAGAAGGGAGAGTCAACAAATTTAGCATGCATACATGCGTTTAATCGATAGGAAATGCTATAATTGCATGCAAACACACACACACACACACACACACTCACACACACACACTCACACACACAGACAGACACGCACACCTCGTTAGAAGTAAGAAGGTCGCCAATTGACCTTTAAGCACTGCGGCGAAGCCTTTAAGCCAACTATTTCCTCCCTCACTTCGAATTGCATTTGTTGCTGGGCGAAACAAAGAAAATAACATTCAAACAGCACTTGACAGACGAAAACCAATAAGAACGCTGCCGTCGAGTGCCCGGCTAAAAAATACCCCTTACTTTATTTAAACTATATCTTTATTACTTAATTTACGTCGTTTAAAAATAATTGGAATCCAAATTAAATAGTGAACTGAGATTTTTATAATAGCAAATTAAAATTAATTATATACAATTTTAAAGAAATTCTAGGAGTAATCAGAAAATAAATTACATGTACTGTCGTCGGATTAAGTATTTTGACAAAACTAAAGCTAAGTCTACTTATAATAGTGGGATTCCGGTAAGCATTTTAGATTTGGTTTAGATTATTTTTAACCAAATCCAAATCAGTTGACGGAACGACCCTTTTGCACACTGATTTGTTTTAGATTTCGTGAACAGCTAGTAAGCATCCTAAAAAGCATTTAATATATATTTATTTATTTAGAAAAACTTTAAATGCATAAGAATTACGTTCTTCTTATTGATATGACAGCAGAATGTAAACAAACACCAAATGTCACACAAATAATGAGATTTAATTTGAAACCAAATCGAAATCAAAACGAAATCAGTTTCAGGAGCTGATTTCACGAAATCAATTAGTAAGACCACATTTCCCTAATTTGCTCTGGGCACACTGAAAATGTTGTATGGAGCAGCTGTGAACAGCTGACTGCGAAATCTAAACCAAATCTAAGCCAAATCTTAAACGCTTACCGGAATCCCACTAATTTGAACTTACTTTATGTTAAGTTTGGCATCAAAGGAAATGTCACTTAAATTCCGTTTGAATGATACAAAACTGACTTTAACCCATTAAGTACCCATTGAAAATTTTGAATTTGAGTAAAAGTCTACTGTTTTAACTTTTTTCCTCGGTCTCAAACAAAAAATGTTTTGATGCAAAAAGTTTCTTTAGTGACTGCAAAAATCTTTTCGCTAGTATTTTTTATGATTTTTAGAAATTGCTAAAATTTATTTTTTTTCAGACACTTATTCCTCCTTTTCATACAAAATTGTTCTGAGATCATCCTATACAACAAATCATAATTGAAATCATAAAAAATCATTGATGCCAAACTTTACATAAAGTAAGTTCAAATTATGAGTAGATTTAACTTTAGTTTTGTCAGAATACTTTATCCGACGACTGTACATATAGTATATTTTGAAATAGTAATCTAAAATGGATTTTAAACTTTTACGATGAAAAAAAAATGTACTTGTGTTGCTTAAGGCACTGAACAGTTTTGTTATATTTAACCGATATTGATGGATTTAATTGAAAATATAAAAAAAGATATTTTAAATACAAATGCTAGAGGTTTATATGCGGAATTACGGAGGTGAAAAGGAGCATGGTACAAACTTAAAGCAAACAAAATCTGAGTAAGATTTGTGTAACAAATTTGGTTGCTCTATATATTGTACATACATGCCAGCATATACAATATGCCCTTGTACCTAATGGGCAATGGGTATACAAAAAAAAAAAAAAAAAGTATGAATGGAGTGTGCTGCATGTTGCATGTTGGCTGAGAAAGTAGGATTCCAGCAGCTAAGCTAGACGTTAGTTGGTTCATTGAACCGAGCTTAGAAGCGGTATCCAACCATCCATCCCTGCATCCATCCATCCAGCACCCAGTACTAAGTGCTTAGTACCCTTAGACGCTACCCACTCGGACGACATTGTGGAGTGCAACTGTACTTGAATATTTGATGAGCGTCGTCGCAAAAGCATATAATGAAAGACCCGACAACAACAATAACGAGTTGAGAACGTGATAGGACACACACAAACACACACTCACACACACACTTATACGATTATTAGGCAGTTGAAAGGTGAAACGCCCGCCGACAATGTAAAAGAGTCCTGGCTTAAGCCTTAAAGTAGCTCCAAACACTTGAGGCCATATTTTGCATAACTCTGCATAAAAGTCAACCACGAGAGAGAGACGAAAATGTGTAGAGAGAGTGGAAGGGAACAAGAGAGCGAGGAAGGGAACGGTGTCAATTTGTCGCCTACTTGTTGAACTGACATCCGCAACATTTGGTCGATATTGATAGGCAGCCTATGCATGTATCTATATTTAGGTCTGTGGGTTCTGTTCTTGATTGATGCGCACGTTGAGAGGGGTTCAACTTCGTTGAGCACGAGTTCCCGTCTCTACCTCCCTCTATCTCCCTGCCTCACTCTAATCCTATTTTGTCCTATTTTTAAGGCTTTAAATTGAATTATTGAATTTTGTGTGTGTGCGGAATGGTGTTTTGTCTCTTTCTCTCTGATTTATTTTATTTTTGCCTGTCCATATTTATAGCTTCATTATTATGAGCACAATTTGTCTATCAGATTTTAATAGACACCAAATTTGGCATGCGCTGACCGTAATAATCACAAATATTCAATTCTGTGGGCGGTACATCAATTGTGAAATGTCCAGAGTCACGATTTACAATTTTCATTTTGTTATAAGTGCTTCAATTAAATAAAATAATAATAAATAATAAAAATCTCTAGCTAAAGATAAAATTGAATTAAAGTTCAGTCAAATAGAAATAGCTTTGACACTGCAAAATAATTGGATTTAGTTTGCAAATGGAACAATGTATCGTTAAATTAAATTATTGATAGCAATAAAAAAACTTTAAATAAAAAATGTCGTACTAAATTAAAATATAAACAGTAGATCATACAAAAATAATTCAAAACGAGTAAAGAATTGCTCAAAATTTATATGACATTGTCAAATGGAACTAGTTATTTATCTTAAACGAAAAAATATCATAATTAATATTTAATATAACGAGTAATTACTACAAAAGTTTCAATATGTACATATTATAATATTATTTTACATATTTTCTATTTTAAAACATTTTTAAATAGTTCTCTCAGCCAGCGCGAACTAGTTCACACATTCAGTGAGAACTCTGAACTGATTCAAATTAAAATGAAAAGAGCAGCTGTCTGTCTGTCTGTCCGTCTGTCTGCTCGACTCGTGCGCTCAATTAAATGGCAGATTTATGTAACTAAATACAAAATATATGTATATAATAATAATACAAATATTGCTGCATTAATTTATGCAGAATTATGCAAATCTAATGAAATCCGCAGCAGACTGTTAAACGGCCTTACGCGTCAATTGGGAAATATGTATGTACATTTCCCATTTTCGCATTTCGCATTTTAAGTTTGCCGACGCGGAATGGCAATGAAAATGACAAGCGTTTCTTTTGTTTTCATTTGCGATTCTTTCGTTTCAATTTTTTGACAATTCTCAGTCGACACTTGCCAGAAAAACTTGTATATAATCGTGTATTTATGTACATATATGCTTGATATTATGTGCCATTTTGTAAATACCCTTGCTATGGGTATTATATGTAGAGTAGCATCAATCGCTTAAATATTTAAATAACTTATATATTTGGCATATTTATTTATTTGTTATTTTTGCAATAACATTTTAAAAAGCAAATAAAAATCAGATACCCAAATAATATCTGAAGGTGTTTTCAAAGCTATCCCAAAGTGTATAAAATCTTTGGCAATGAGAAGAAAACCCTTCTGTATCTCGCTCTTTCTTTCCGCCCTCTCTCTCGTTGTTCCTGTTGATAATTAATTTAAAGCAAACCAAATGTAATAAGAAGAAAAAGAAAGGCGTATTGAAACAATGCAAAAAAACAACGCCCCAACTTTAAACAATTTGTATTTTTGTGGCTTTCTTATCTAATCGCTACAGTTGATAGTGTTGTGTTTGTTATCTGGGCATACATATGATATCATTCTCATTCTCAGTTCTTGTGAGCGCGCTGGCCTTAAATGGGCACCAGCGTGACCTTCAGCATATTTATAAAGTTTTTTTTTTTTAATTATTTTTTTTTATAAAGTTCAGAGACATACAAAAAAATACAAACACACACACACACACATACATACACAGTTGGACACATAACAGTGATGGCGAGCGACCTGTAAACAGTTTTGTTCTGTTTTTGTCTGTTCAAGTTTGCACGTGATGTTTGCACAAGCTCGGCAAAAAAGGCACCTGCTACAAAAGAGCAAAGTCGAGAGAGAGAAAGAAAGGGGGCTGAATGGAGGGAGAGCAAAAGCTGCCGCCCCCTTATTGCATTTGCACAAAGATGTCGCTTTGGGGGTTGGAATTTACAAATACAAAAAAAAAACCAACTACAGAGCACCAAGTGCAGAGGTCAATGAACCCAATGCCAATGATGCTTTCCCCCTCCCAAATTTAGATAGTATTCATCAGACGAGAGTTTGTTTGCCGCATCAATTGACCTCTGCTTCATTTAGGGGGATTTCGAAAAGCACCAAAAATAAATTAGTTATCGCTTTTTTCAAACTGTAAATATACAAACATACATACATATGTATGTACATACATATCCATCCATCAATGAATACATATAGGAAATGTTCTGCTATGAAGACCATTAACATATTTGCACAGCACGCGGCACGCACATATTCTTTTAGAACCTATATATACATAGATATCTATACATAAATATGTTTATGTATATAATATTTTCTGTTAATAACTATGCATTGCGCCGTTTCTACTAATGATTTCTTTACCAACACAAATGTATCTCACAATTTGCTTTATGTATTTCAGCGCCAAAAAAAAAGAGAATCAAAGAAAATGTTTCACAAACAAAATAAATAATACTGTAGTTTGTCTTATGCAGTTTGGATTTAAGAAAATTGTTTAAATATTCGCTAAAAATTCAATTCAAGCAAATAAGTGTGTGATAATAACATTTTAATCAATACACAAAATACCGGATGAAAGATTAATGGCATTCCTGCATAAAAATTTTTCTTTTATAGATTATTCGATAACAAATTAGCTGCTGACAGAATTAGACCGACAACTCTTAATTAATCAAAGTTTTTTTTATAGATTTTAATCAATTCAAACTCTTTACAAGAGGTGGACTTTTTATGTTTTTACGCAACGTGTTCCTAGAAGTAATTTTTTATTATTATAGAATTATTATTAGAATAACATTGACGATGTCATATTAAGTAGAAAAGCTCTAACAAATTATTTAATGACTGTTTATTTATAATAACAGTTTGTATTACAGTTTAGATACTTCCACTTGACAGTCTATGAAATTTCGCAGCTTTTTGCATACATTGTTGTTGTCATTTATTGTCTTGTTTACATTTCGTAAGGTAAATGATCAACAGCTGTTGGCTGTTTGCAAACCAAAACAAATATTAAATAACTTTGATTAAAAATTCGCTATATTTTTTAGCTGAAGTATGCGAATGTAAAGATGAGAGTAAAAAATAAGTTACAAAAAATAATAAGAACGAAGAATTCGTAAAGCCAAGAAAAGATATTATATAAATAAAATACGCATGTGAATATTTTTCTTTGTCTAAACAATTTTTTGACATACTGTATACATTTTTTCAAGACTTTAATCAAATAAATTATATTCGATACGTTAGTAACTTGATTTCCATCTGTATTATTAACACTTTTGCCTTGACAAAATTAATACGTCAATAATAACAAAGTTTTTTATTTTATTTATTTTGGAAAGGGTAAAACGCTCGTTTGCTTTCAATGTGTGCGTGCGTGTGTGTGTGTGTGTAAGTCATTTGCTTTGTGGAGACCTTGAGAAATTGAAAATCACAGGCAGCTATATAGCTAGAAATGAGATACTAGAGCATTTGCCCATAAAAACAAAATATATATGTACATATGTATGTACATATATGTATCTATATAAATATTTAAACACAGGCGGTCGGGCGTTCAGGCAAACCAGACAGCACTTAGGCGGCACCCACTCTGAAAAAAAATATATATGAAAGCAAGAAGAAAAAAAGAAACATATTTCAACTGTTGCCGGTTCTAAAGCTCTGCGCTCTTCTCACCCACACACAAACGCACACACACACACACTCTAATACTTAAAGTATGTAGCATCTGTGTGTAGTGATGATGACGTCGACGTCACTTTATTGTCACAAAGCTCAACAAGTCAAAGCGTGAAGAAAAAGGCCTACGCAACATACACATACATACATACTCATAGATAGATATGCACACGGAAGTGCCCCCCATAATAGATAAATATTTGAGTTAAAGTTTTGAGTTAAATTGGCAGCACTGTCAAAAGCGACTGAGTGGGGAGCAAACTCATTAGGCAAAGGCAGCGAGAGATGTCAATTAGCACCTAACCGCAAAAATTTGTATACATACTGTCAAACATGCATACTTACATATGTATGTATGTACATACAGTTGCGGTCAAAAAAATAGTAGTGCTTGCAATGAACTTTTAAAAACACAAAATTTAAAGACTTTTAATTTATCCAAATTTTTTATTTAATTTTTTTAAGATACGTTAATATATTGTAAATCCATCTGAGAAATCAAAGATAGTGAACAGTTATTATTTTTCGACTTAGCAATTTTTTTCTTGTAATAGTCTGAAAAATGGGCGGTCAAAATAATAGTAGTGAATGCATTAAAAGTGGAAAAAAAGGATATTAAGCAGGAAAGGCACTTGATTTGATATTTATTTACCTAATTTGATAATTTACTATAAATTTTATAAAAAAAATGTTTGCTTAAAGTTGGTACAATGGGGCGTGGCAGGCATTGCACTCCTGAGAGGCGTGCTCCTATTAAAAAATAAATTTCTAAAAGGATAACGTTCAAGGAAGTAGAAAATTTGATTAGATGATTGCCAACCATAATCAGAAACGCCATTAAGTAGTCGCCAAAAAAGGATACACGCGAAAGACCTCGATCCATATCCAAAAAAGTAGTGACAAAAGTAGTGAGGTACTTGAAGCGTGACCCTTTTGCTCCTGCAGCACTTATAAAAAAAAACTTAGGTATGGACCAAAGTGTGTAAAACATTCTTAGATGTTTGCGAAATAATAATCTGGCAGAAAGAAGCCCGGGAAAAATTCCGTTATTGAAAAAAATACCTGCCCAAAAGCGATTTCGATTTTCTAAGGATCATCTGAATTGGCCCTTGAGAAATAGTGAAACCTCTAGTGGTCGGATGTGTCCAAAATTATTTTTTTTGGTGGTCGAGGATCTCGACAACATGTAAGGTATCCATAAAAGTCCGAATACCGGCCCAGATTCACCTGCAGGACCGTCAAACATGGTGGTTCGAGAATAATGATCTGGGCGCATTTTCACATTACGGGGTCGAACCCATATATTGGATCAAAACCATAATGGATAAGCACGAACATGTGAAAATTCTGCAGGACATTATGCTACCGTATTTTTCAGATGATATGCCGATAATTTGGTGGTTCCAACAGGACATAGACCCAAAGCATACCAGCAAATTTGCGAAAGAATGGTTCGCATAGAAAAAAGTTAATGTATTGGAGTGGTCCTCACAGTCCCCCGATCTGAGCCCCATTGAAAATTTGTGGTCCGATATCAAGAAGGATATTGCCAAGCATCAACCAACAAATAATATTCATCTTTGGAAGATAGTTAGGAGCTCCTGGAGGTCAATACATCCAGAACGATGTCAAAGGCAGGTGGACTTCATGATCCGTCGTTGTAAAGCGGTAATTCAAAATAAAGGCTTCACAACAAATTATTAAATTTGTTAATTACTAAGTGCCTTTCACATATCTAACCTTTTAAATAACAAAAAATTAAATTTAGGATCGTTTTCATCATTAAAATATTTGAATATGTTCATCACTACTATTATTTTGACCGCCCATTTTTCAGACTATTACAAGAAAAAAATTGCTAAGTCGAAAAATAATAACTGTTCACTATCTTTGATTTCTCAGATGGATTTACAATATAATAACGTATCTTAAAAAAATTAAATAAAAAATTTGGATAAATTAAAAGTCTTTAAATTTTGAGTTTTTGTAAGTTCATTGCAAGCACTACTATTTTTTTGACCGCAGCTGTATG
>JBAMBK010002124.1:0-28639 GCA_037043435.1 Drosophila suboccidentalis | reverse complement strand
TGTTGTGTGTGCCACGTTGAAAATAGTTTAAGAACCGCCTTCAAGCTGTTTAACTTACCGCAAATCTACAACCAGACCACAGCGGACTTCACTCGTCCCAGCAGCAGCAGTAGCAAAATGACCGTATGTGACACTAACTGCGTTACTTTCTGCAAGTAACATCATTTAATTAGCAATTATTCTATTTATTTTGCTAAGGTGCATGAATTTAAAGTGGAAATGACTTGCGGCGGCTGTGCCAGTTCCGTAGAAAAGGTCTTGGGCAAATTGGGCGGTAAGTACAATGCATGTGTATGTACATAGATATACAAGAGTGTGTGTGTGTGAACTGTTATAGTTTGAGTTTGGAGGGAGCTTAACTTTTGAATTATAATACATAAATAATACTAGAGAATTCGCAGTCCACCTTATCAGGCGTCGGTTATTGTTGTTTAGTTGTGGTTGCCAATAAAAACGTCTGTTTTGTTTGTTTCCCTTTTTTTTTTGCAGATAAGGTGGAAAAAGTGAATGTCAATCTGGATGAAAAAACCGTAACCATTACCTCAAACTTATCGGCCGACGAACTGTTGGAGCAGCTGCGCAAGTCGGGAAAGGCGGTTTCATATGTCGGTGTGAAGAAATGAGACGAGTTTCTCAGCAAGTTTCAGAAATACGGCAAACTGAAACTTGAAGTCTAATCGATGGATACCCCACAAAGGATTCAAACATTGTCGTGGCTGTTCATACATAGGATCCAATCGAAGAAATCATTCAAACAATACAGCGTGATGCATATAATGGTTCCATGAAAATTGTTTTAAAAAAATCTTAGATTTTTTCAAAATTATGAGATGATCTTTTCTATACATTATGCTCTTGCCCAAATTTTACGTAGCTCGATATTGAATTATACAGTATATTAAAAAAGCGTTATATACAAACATAGATTCAGAACTTAAAATTCAATTGTTTAATAACTAAGTAGAGAAATGAATTAATAAAATATTTGCTCTTATTAAAAATATTTAGAAATATTTCAAATATATTTGCAATGTAGTTCAGCTAATTAAATAAATACATATATGTATGCCAATTAACTTCTTATGATATATAATAATTATTTACATGCATAATTAATGCAAATTTTAACAATATACATATACTTAAAATACTTATAATAAATAAATCATTTGTTTTTCAAAACTTCAATTAAGTTGTTTATCATATAAAATAGGCATTGATATTGATTCTTTTAGCTGCCGTGTCATATTGACCCAATTGACTTACATGTCTGAGAATATGAGGCACACCTTGGGCGGATTCCATGAAATGCGGGTACTTAGTCAAGCGCGAGAATAGAGAGAAGCTGTCCCAGCGAATCAACGACAACGACAAATGTCCAGCTAACGTTTTTTTTTAATAACAATAACAATAGAAAGAGGCTCGAGCATGTCCATAAAATGTCATAAATCTTGGGAACGGCAACCCAAAGTTATCAAAATGTATTTTGAAACATGTTCGAGGCGTAACGAAATTATCAATCAAATGCCACAATGGCATGCAAAGAATGCAACACACACATACACATACACACTACTAATTGAGTTTAGAGCTGAGTCCACAAACGGAACGTTGCCTCGGAATTTGATGTTGTCGTCGTCGTTGTTGTTGTTGGTGTCGCTACCTGCGTTCTACCTTTTGCTTTGTTGCGGTTGCATTTTGCAGCTCGTGTTGATTTATGCCCCATGCGGCGACAACGGAACCTAAACATCAAGGAACCCAGAATCAGAATCCGAGTCAGAAACAGAACCAGGTCTCTTAGCCAAAAGGTCTGAGAGGAATCCGTATACCCAAATCGGTCACTGCCTGTGCGGCTGTCACAACAAAACGTCAACAACACAGTCACGTCCTTGCCCCATGATTATTTTCAAGTGATGCAAGCGATTTACTGATTACGTTTCCAGCTAGCTCTCCTTCTCTTCACTGACTCTTTCTCTCTCCTCTCCTCACTCTCTTTCACACTCTTTCGGCCATCTCGCCAGCCAGTAGGTAAAAACAAATTATAAGCGCTAATGCCATTTAAATTACCTTAGTAAAAATAACAGCTGGTGTCTCCGTCTTCTGTCCGTCTGTCTCGCGGCCCCTGCGCATTGTCTTGCTGCATAAAAATTCCTGGCAACAATGTGGCTAATGTGTTGGCCAACTGGCAGGTGTTTTACGACTTGGAAATGCTCTTATCTAATTTAGTATTGACTTTCAGATTTCCTTTTATTTAAATCAGTTAAACAAATCAGATAATATCTTTTTTTATTGATTTTGAAGTTTTAGATTTCATTGTTTTTATAGTGTTAACTTATTTTATTTCGAACATTTATTTTTTTTTTTATTTCAAGTTGAATTGGTTTTAAAAATATTTATTGAAATCAAGGGAAAACTAAATTTTAGTTTAGAAAATTCCTTGTTAATTTGTTTACCTCAAGGAAAACATGGAATAAGCTTATAATCCCATATAATTTCATGCGTTTTGAAGCGAGTTGCTTTAATAAATTTCTCCTCTGCTAACGGCTGATATCCGACAATATCGGGAACTATATCAACGACTTTATGGGTTGCCGCAGAAGGCGCTGCAAGGTGTTTGCAGTGATTCTACAACTATTTGCAGTTGCCGTTGCTTCTTGCTGCATATTCCCTTACAAACTTGAGGCTTTTGAATAAGTCAATCTGTTTGCTGCCCCTAAATGAATGCCAATTATTTGAAAAAAGAAATATAAATAATGTGATATAAAAATATATTAAATAAATAATTAAATGGGCTAGGAGTTAAACATTTTTTATTTTAGAGTATAATAGCTTCGTTGCATTGTCCTCGAGTGTAGTTTTGTTTTTGGTGTTTGCACACTTGGTACATTGAAAACATTCCAAAAATCGCTGGCTAAATTCTTTGTCGCATGCTTTTCAGCAACTCTCAACTCAACCAGTTGGGCAGTTGGCTGCCCAGTTGATCAAGTGGCTGGCTGGCTGCCTGGCTGCCCTGGCGTTCGAGCTTGGTTCACGTTTCGGGGCATTGGCAGGAGCAGAGCATTGAGTACACGGACCGCGACTGGTTTCCACATGGCGGCAGCTTCAAGCAAGCAAGACAAAAAAAAAAATATACAAAAAAACAACGAAAAATTGAGAAATACCGCGACCACAGTTTGCCGCTCTTTATTGTCATAAGATTTGAAAAGAACCGACAGTCAGAACAATGGCACACTAAACTAAACTAACCTGGCCAACGGCCGGGGCAATAAATTCCAAAAAAAAAAAACACAAAGCTGTGACGATGCCAACACAAATCTCAAACACGACAAGGTCGTTTCCAGCTCTCTTCCCCTTCCGATCTGTCACCCTTTGTCGCTGTTGTTGTTAAAGATTCGCCAGGCTCGGTTCATTGAACCTGCGAAGACTCCTACGCGGTGGAAGCACCAAACTAAATGTACATTTGGCCAATTGCAACTGGAAACAGTAGCCAAGATTTTTACGCCAAATGTGCAAATTGCAATGGACTTCGAGTGCTTCGCTCGATTTCAGTGCTGTGGCAAACCTGTCGCTGCTGCCGCCCCATGGACATTCCAGGGGGTTGAGGTTGAGCGTGTGCCAAGCCCACGACAACGAACAACGAACAACCAACAGCCGAGAATCGACAACGACAACGACAACGACTACGGAGCAGCGGAGTCATGGAACGTCTGGTCATAACAAGAGCAAAAATGCTAAGCGTAAATAACTCATAGATAATAATGCCATGCATTTACGAGCAAAAGCAATTGCAATGCAGCCAAAACAAAAGACTTAGGACACGAACTTGCCAAAAGGAGCAAACGAAGCGGCCGAGGCAAGCATCGAGTCATGTAACAGACTTAGTTAGTCGCAGCCTCAGTCACCGCCGTTAAATTCGCTCAAAAACAAGATCAACTGGTTTCAACAACAACAACAACAAATGAGAAAAAGAAACGAAATAAAAAACTCACTCAAAATGTTGAGCTCAAGACCTGTTGAGACCCAAGCAAGACCCATTGTTGGTCTATTGCGCGTGCCGAGTGCTGTGCGCTGTAAAAATACTTTTTCCCAAAGAAGTTTCAGTTGTGTTTTTGACTTTTCGTCGTGCAGAACGATTCTTCTCAACGTGATTAACGCCAGACGCAAAACGCAGCCGCGGGCGTTAAATGGCTGTATGTGTGTGTGTGTGTCTGTGTAATATTCGCGAAAAGTTGTTTTTCGCTACAACATACATATATACATATTAATGTGCGAGTATGTGTAGCACATGCATTCACTATACATATATAAAGTCAATTTTCCTGTTAACGAAACCTGCCAAAACTGCTGCAACAACAATATCCAAACAACAACCACAACAACATAAGTTGCATGCAACATAAGTAAATTTTTGGTGTCGAGTGCCCCCTTAGTCCTCTGTGTTTTATTTTTTGTGCTAAATGCTAAGTATGTATAATGCCTGGCCGATCGTTAAGTATTCGTGAATATATGTGTGTACATAAATAAATGTTTGCTGAGTACTCGCAGTTTTAGGTGAAAGTAAAGCAATTTGTTTAATTAATTGCACGCAAACCTCAACCAGTCAGCAAGTAGATTTGTGTGCCAAGTTTAGACCAAGTTTATGAAGCGGATTACTCTACATATCTGACTAAGCAAACCAGTGAGAATATATACTCTATATCGGGATAACTACTTGGATATTCTTACGAATTTATTGGATAAGGAACAACCACAAAAACAACTGCAAGAATATTTGAGCAAAAGGATTAAACTGTTAAAGGTGAGTGTTAAATCGGAGACGGAAGAGCCAGGAAGTGAGAGGAGGAGGAATATACAGACAAGCAAATTGTACAAAAATTAGCAAAAATAATAGTGATTGAAAAATAAATATGTATACAGAGAAAAATTCAATCAATAAAAAATATGTATATTAGTTAAGAGTAATAAACTTGGAAAGAATGAAAAAAATATAAATAAATACTCGAATAAAAGTTAAATATTTAAGAAAAGCATTCAGGCTTATACCAAAACTTAAAACCATTAATAACTGTTCTTAAAACAAGCTCAAAACTAAGTCTCAAGAAGATAACGTTATAGAGATTACACCTCATTGTTTACCTAAGAGAACCGTTTAATTCCCAATGCTGAATTATTTAAAAGTTTATCTTAAAGTTCTAATTCCAAAAACCAATCAGCGTGTTTCTTTCCAAAACAGTAGTAATAACAAATGCTCAATTTAAAATCATTTGTTTAGCCCTACAGCAGATCTTAAGTCGAGTAGCAAAATTTGTCTCCACACCTAGAAACGCATTACTAATGAGTTGATTCTTAGGCTAATTTAATGGTAATAATACAAAGAAATATGAATAAATTTATGTGCAGGTCAAAATTGAATAGAATTAGGCAAATATGCAAACTTACAACGACTTTAAAAGCCACTTTCTGTGTCGCAACCCAATTCAATTCCAATTCCAATTCTCATTCCCATTTCAATTCGAATTCGAATTCATGTCAAGCCGAGTTTTGAGTCTTTTATTTTTTGGATGACTCTTTGGCAAAACGGTCAAGCCGCCTTTTTGTCAGTAAGCCGAAAATATGTCACATACATGTATCTGATAGATACTTTTGCTATTTTGCCGTTCTGGTTTTAAGTGGCTAACAAACAAGCTCGTAAATAGCCAAATACACAAATGTATCCATATGCATATACGAGTATGTATGTATGTATGTATGGGTATTTGCATATACAACCAATGGTTAACTATTTTTATTGACTTAAGCTTTGACGTTTGACACCTTTGCGCTTTTGTTTACGATCTCGACCAATGGGAAAGAACAGTTTAAAACATATAAATAGGTAAAACAACATGAGGGCTAATCAACCGCGTTTATATATATTTCAATATTTTAAATGTTAATGCAAATCGAAAGCTGCCGATAGAGATATTGATATGTTAAAAGATATGCCTTGCTTAAATAAGGTACTGTGAATATTGTTTTATAAATAAATAATAAAAAATTTAGATTTTGAAAATAAATATTTTTTTTATACATTTTTTATAGTCAACTAAGAGTTGTGAACCAAGATTAATTTAAAACTAAAAATAAAAGTACAAAATTTGACTTGAATTATTCAGAAAATTTCATTTAGGTTTAGATCAAGTTTTGCCTGTAATTTCCCTAAATTAAATTTTATTTGTTAACAATAGAGACTGAATTATTTATACTGTCTATTCTCTTAAATAAATTCCGGAACAACATGTTTCGGAATGTTTCCACACTGCACACAAAGCGTTCAAAAATTCTATTGTATAAAAGTCTTTGAGTCGAATTCAGATTGTAACTCGCGATTGTGGACAGCGGCAAAGCTAGGCTGAGAAAGAGAATGAGAGAGAGAGAGAAACATAAGTCGCTCGTGCCGACACACCTGAGACTTAACCCAGAGTGATTCAACGGCGAGCAGATCGAATGTCTGGCATTATTGAAACATTACGAGATCATTTTATAGGGTCGCAGTCAAAGCGAAAGGGCCACAAAGAAAAAATAGAGAATTTATACACCTTTGTCAGTTCCAATCAAAGATCACAAGATCGAGCTAACTTTTTTAATTACCAACGCAGCCATTTGTTTTTGTCGTTGTTGTTGTTGTTGTTGGGTGATCGAGACCGTTATGCTGTCCCCAAAGAGGGGAAAGGGGCGTGGCCCTTTGTCTATAAGCCAACTGTCCGTTAAGTGCAGCAGACCAACTTGATCTGATCTTGGATTGCATAAGCTGCCAGTTAAACATATTTTTCACTGTCAGAGATTTTGTTACTTTGTTTTTACCTCGGCGTTTTTATATTTATTCTCCTTAAGCTATTTGCCCCCTCGGCTGACATCACGCGACAGTCGAGCAGCAAAAATGCTGTTTCGGTGGCATTTTTCGTGGCCCAAAAATGAAAAAAAAGAGAAGAAAAGCACACGAATTGCTCCAACATAATTTAAATGTCAATGAGCGAAAGAGCAGACAGACAAGCAGACAGAGAGCAGAGAGACAGACAGTCAGCCCAACAGAGTGACCTAATTTCGGGGAGCCACTGTTGCCACAGTTTGCTGCATTCAACTAAGCTAAAAAAAAAAACAACAACAAAATAAAATAAAATCAGAAACACTTTCTCTTGATCGGATTCTGGCCCCACTTCGAGCAGCGTCTCGTCTGTCTGCAATTAAGAGAAAATTTAATTTTGAATTTATTAAACACACCACAAAATACGAGCAGAGGAGCCAAAAAAAAATCCGTTTGGCTCGTTCGTTTTCACATAAATCAAAAAAGGTTGCCCTGCTCTCATACCATAATTATTTACAGGCCATGTGGAAGATACTGGTATATAATCAAGTTCTGGTTAAAATCAGCAGCAGATTCATAATTAGCCACCTTATAGATTGGGCTTCTTTAACGAACGATAAACAATCGCATTGTTTATTTTTTAAATTCTTTTTCTTGGTCTTTTTTGTTTAACATTTTCAGCACAATTATTAATCAGAACAGTCTTGTTAAAACTCAATAACTTAAGATGATATCAATATGATATAAGGTGGAGTATATCGGAGATCTAGAAAAGGAGATTATAAGCTTGTTATACTTATTTATATATATCATATATTTAAAGAGTAGTTGACTCAGGGCCATTTTTCCAATGTACATATAAATTCAAGTACATTCAAATTCTGTATTGAATATTATCAAAGACTTTATTTAGACATTGAAAAATCGGGCCTAAAAGTAATTCACATTTTAAAATAATACTTAGATATGTTATAAAATTCTAAAATAGAAATTCACCATAAAAAATGTGACAACAGTTAAAAAAATAAATAAGTTGAATGTTATATAAAATATATTTTGCAATGATCTTTACGATTTTTCAAGAGAATTAAACTTATGTTAATGTAAAAGAATTCTTATATTTAAGAAATTCGGACTTCAGCTAAGACTAAATAAATTTGAAATAAAGACTTAATAAATTTGTTGTTTGTCGTAACTGTCATATTGACATTACTAGACCTCAAGTTGGCTAAAACTTACTTATAAAGAAAAATATTAATCACAAAATTTACTGAAAGTCACGCCATGTACTTTTATAATAATATTCTATGCAGAAATAGCTACCGTCTACATATGTTCAAATTAATTAAATAGCTGGGTATACCGCAATCGAATTACCGCCTGTTTTCGAGAATGGAGAAATGAGAAAAATTCTTTTCTCATAATCAAATCGATTGATTTACTCTCGCTGAGATGCTGAGATGCCCGGCTGCCTGAGTAGCAGAGCCATGTTAAGTCGTAATGCCGCAATCAAAGTGAAGTTACAAGAGTTGTGGTAAAGAGTCTAATATCTCAAGAGTGAATAAAAAAAAAATGTAAGGAGAAGGGAGAAAAAAGAAACCCGTTCTATATTCAAGTGTTTGCACTAGGCTTGACAGCAAAGCGCAGCCGATGGAATTCCTTGAGAGTATCAGTTACAAAACGTTTCAATTTTTTGCTGCCTCACTGCGCCGCGTCCATTTGGAAAAAAAGTAATTTCGGATCGGTTATCGTTGACCATTTGTTTGTTTTGAGCCATTTTAACACGCGCTTGCGCCCCCGGCCATAAACTGAGACCAACAAACAGACAGACACAGAGACAGACAGACAGAATAGATAGATACTTGGGTTAACTGAACAAGCGAGGTTGAACAAAGAAATAGTGGAAAGAAATAAGATACATTTGGCACATAGTTAAGAATGTTAACCAAATTGGTTATAAATAAATCGATGATATTATTTAGATAGTAGCTGAAATCGCAATCTGTATCTGTATCTTAGGCTTTATCAGCATCTGGGTATCTGGGTATTAATGTATCTGCGCACAAACTGCCACCGCAATATGCCTATAAATGGCTAATGACAATCGATTTGCATAAGCAACGCAATTAATCTTTGTAATAACTAGAAATCGAATTTGAATTCGAATCCGAAACCGAAACCAAAAAGACAAACACAACAAATCACAGCCAGAGGCTTGAAAATTATGTGTATGAGATTTTCAACGTGTATCTTTTAGTATGATTAATGAATGAAACCAAAAACCAAATCGAAGCGATCCGAAAGATGCGATGGCCAAGCCAGCTTAAGGCCCAGCTTATCGAAGGGACTGTCTTTCATTATTCAAATTATTATTGAAAGGGCGTAGAAGGCCACATCTATTAGTGTCACGTCTATGCGGCTAGAACAGAGGAAGACAGAACAGAACCTTAATAAAAGAATGAAGCCTCAGATACCTCAATAACCCATTGGCGATAACACCAACGCCTGGTCAATTCTTGCTGCATTGTTGCATATTAATGTGGCATGTCAGACTCAAACAGTTAGTTCCCTGTGCGGCATATTAATTATGAAATTTCTTCCCCAATAACATACTCGTATCTTCTGTGTGTGTGCGTGTGTGTGTTTTGTATCTTTCACGGTCTCTCTCCTCTGACTTTCTGGCCTTTCACTTCGGAATGCGGTAGCCGCGAAACGCAGCCCATAAAGCACATAAAATAAAAAACCAAGCGAAACAAAAAAAAAAAAACAACAACTCAAGCCGGTCAGTTCGGATTCCATTTAGCGGTAAGCAGTGCAATCAGATTTAGCCAAATATTTTTGGGCCAGCCTGTTACGCGTTCTTCACCATAAAATATAATAAATTTACTGATTTATTTGTGATGATAATGGAAACAAACATTAAGGCATTATAATGGCTGCAATTAAATGCAATGTTTATTTTATGCGATAAACAACAGAACGAAGGAAGGCTTTAGTTTTCGTTTGGAATATTTGTAAATTCAGAATAGATACAATTTTCAGATTTATTGTTTAGTTTTGTCTCAAATTATTTTGCAGTCTTTTCATTGTTTAATTTTCCTAGGCAGTTCTGCAAATTCTATTTAAAAACAAAACATAAAAATATCTTCAACAAAATCGGAATTCGTGAAAAAATAACTAAATAAAAGAAATAATACTAATAATATAAACTGTGTAAATTGATATCATTGACTAGACAGAATCGAGAGAATTGAGAGAGTTCACAGAGATTTCTCGATTAGGTCCCATAAATCTGCCATTGGCATCCGAGCAACTGTCGGAGCGACTGTTGGTCAACGACTAATGCCATTTAAAATGCGGCAGTTTAGCTGCCATTTATATGGGTATCGATCGACGCTCTTGCGACTTCGTTTATCGACTGTCACAGCAAACACGCTTGATTAATGCACTCCCAGCAAAAAGAAGAACACATAAAATATCTACGAAGACAAAAAGAAATCTCTCTGGGATGACCCCAAATAAACCAATAAAGCTTTTGATATCGATAAAGGGCCAAAATGATTCAAATGCTGAGCAAATATTTAAGACACGTTTTCGTGAACTCTTGGAGTGCTCTTCGGACCCCATTAACAGCGGAAGCCCGCACAATCGAGCTCGGCTAAAATTATGAAATTCATAAGGTCGATCGCACCAAGTCATTAATCATATGAAAAAATATAACGGATGGTTTAGCCAGACATCTGTCGAAGACTCTTTGCTCGAAACGTGTAATCATAAAATGTTGAAAGCTGAAACATTGGCATTCCTTCAAAGAGCTTTTTTTGTGGATCACCATAGGAGTAGAGAGCCAACTAGGCGTTGGCATTGCATTCTCATCTCACTCTCAACTTTTAACAGCCATCCTAAGCTATCGAAGCATCCGTCCCCTTGGGCACTTCCGATAAGATCGCACTACTCGTACAGTGTTCAATAGAAAACAGAACACAAGACAGACAACAGACAATAGACAGACAGACAGCCCTGCTATTTGCCTGAACTTGAGCATTTTTACCGGGAACGATAACACAACTAGCTACATAACAAGTTGGTGTGATGCACTTGAAAGTGCTCAACTTTATGATGCCCTGTTGCCCAAGGAAAATAATCATATATTGGTGCTCGAAATTACATGCACTGAGAGAAAAAAGTTGGCTCAATGAAGCTGATTCATGTATTTCAAAGTTTGACTTTCATTAAGTACAAGTTTCTTACACGATTTTCTAGCGATACAGACGCGATAAATATCTAACAAGAAGCTCAAAAACTCTTGAAAACAAGAAAATGATGATGATTTATAGTTATCTTATTTTATTTTTACTTTATTTACAGTCGTATCAGAAAGCTGTCAGATAATTTCAGGCGACCTTTGTCAAAGTTTCAAATATCACGTATACGATTAAATAGGCTGAAAATTAAAGTCACAGATTATTTAAAAATCGACTTTTGTTGATTTTTGTGTGCTTGCTGAAGTTATTATTGTAATTTAATATGCAGAAGATGTTTAACGGGGCTCAGCACGCGATCTGCTCGTATAATTGTTTTTGATTATTTGGTGAAACTTCTCCGGAAGATACACAAATCATTTGTATATTCTAATAGATTTCTAGACTGGATTTATATAGAAAAATATGTTTTGCAAAAGAAAAAAAGTTGCGCTCGTAATATGCCCATTTTGTTGACTTATTGGGTGCTGGGTATAAAAAGCATTTTATAGCAGAAAAATGCCTGACATTATGGCTGGCAACAATTTCCGACGAAATGAAATCGAACGGCATTGATTGCATGCCAATGTGGCTCCAAAGTTCTTGGCTGACACCTGCAGCCAGAGCCCAGACAAGTAACCATTTATAGAGTAGCAAGACGATCAACAGACGATCAACTTTCAAGGCGAATGACGCAAAGCACGCAATGCTACCGCTCCTGCCCACCTCCCTCCCCCCTTCTCTTTCTTCCTCTTTCCGACCACTGTTCCATAACTCCGCCTTTGTTTTTGTCTCAGGCATCGTCTCAGTTCTTAGACTGAGACTCTCTGTGGCTTTCTCTGGCGACTCGTCGCTGCTGCTGCGTTAATTATTATGGGCAGAGGAAGTGAAGACGACTTTGGCAGCGACTAATTGCACTCGGGGTACCTGCTTTAGTTTGTAGAACCAGCCTTAAAGCCTAGACAACAAACAAACGGACACCGTCTGTCTGAGCTTTGTCAATCCACTTGAATCATCCATTTAAATCTATGTTTTTTATATCTTTTGCAGCGCCACAATATGCAATTTTAAATTGTAACAAAAGAAGACTCAGCTGCCAAAATGCCCACTCGCCACAATTGGGATACGGAGCGCGTGGGCGTGGCACATTTAGCTGGCGCACTAAGTCCACTTTGCATAACCGATGCCAATCATGAGATTCTACGGCCAAAACCACGCAGGTAAGCTTCAGGCTTAACAAATTATTTTTTCCAATTTTTTATTAGTTGTTGATATTTGCATTTAAGCTGAATTTAATTTTAAAATATACATTGCGTTTGCTTGGTATTTATTGGCTGCTGATGCAGCAAACGAGCTTTAGATGGCGCTACTCATATTTTTTATTTGATATGCCTAAAAGTATGCTACACTTTTTTTTATTTGGCTGTCAAGGCCAGTGGGTAATATTTATTCGACATGTTTGTTAATATGTACTGTTTTTTTGTACCAAAGGTCCCACGGGAAAAGGCAAAGAAAGGCCGTAAGCGAACACTAGGTGGCGCCAATTTAAAGTTGACTGCAATGATTTAACTGAATCATAGATGGCGCAAAATAACTGAGCTCCCCAGAAGCATGCTTTGCTTTTCAAATGCTTGAAAACTGTCAAATTTGCGCGCTAAAATTTGAAATTAAAATTTAAAATTTTCAAAAATCAATAAAAAATTAAATAAAAACAATTTCAAAAAAAAAAAACAAAATTCAAAATTTTGACGTCGACGCCAACGTAAGTCAGCTGATGGGGGCCGCCCTCATGGAGAGATTTCCCTGGCAACATTGCAAGTATCTCAAATCTGGGGCGTCGCAGCTGCCGCTGCTTATGGAATTCGCACTTGATATTGAGAATTTCCTACTTTGCGTCACAGAAATAATAATTCAAAATAGGTTTATAAAAACAAACAATGCTCGGACAGACTGAGGAACTGACGGACAGATGGACAGACGGACAGACGGAGATGCCATTACATGATAGGCATAAAATTTTATGAAATTGTTGAAATTTTCAACTGGTAATTATCGAGATTGCAAATTCAATTGGAGGGAGGAAATTGGGGACTATATTGTAGACCAATGTTGTTGGCCATGTTTCAATGGCCAATGCTATTGCCAGCCAAATTATGACAGCATTTCGCATTGTTTAGCTGATTATAAAAGATTACTTGTTATTGATTGATTAAACATAATCGAAAATTCTTGCACTAATTATTTGCCGCTTTTAGGCTTAAATACATTGTCAAGTTGCCTCTTGTTTTGTCTCCTCTCCAATTTGGCCAGGTTCAAGTGCTTTTGTTGCGTCTCTTGTCTTCTGATGCTTGTGGTAAAATAAACGCCAGAAAATGAAGAGCTTATGAATATAATAATTAAAATAATTATTTAATCTTACTTGCTTTTCAAATCGTCTCTGTATTTGTAGAATTAGGAATATATCAATAAATTTAATAAAAAGGCAAATAAATACAAATAAAATAGATTAATTAAAAATCAATATAATAATAAATTAAACTCGTAAGATTTAAACTTGAAATTCGCATTAAATTTTCTTTTTTCCAAGTTTTACTCATAAATATTTGCTTTTTAATTTTGTTATATCTGATGGGAATAAAATTATTCGACTTTATGAAGAGACCTTCGGCAAGAGTATGAATGTAAGCATCGATGCTTCGACTTAGCAAGACCTTCAGTCAGACGTCTAAAAGTATCGATGCTGCTTAAAGAGATAGTTTTTTCATTCTTGGTTCTTGGTTCTTGTTTGTTTTGTTTCTTTGCTGCTGTTTCCGATAGGTCTCGAGTCGAAACCAAACAATGGATACTATTTTTGGTCTTGGACACTTGCATGCACAATTGTGCACAAAAGCGTGAAGCGTCCAAAGTTGAATGGACAATAAACTTTACTTTTGTTAGTCGTTGTTGTCGTTGTTTTTGTTGTTGTCTTTTGGTTCTGATCTGCGACCAACTTCTTTTCGGAAGTAGTAGTAATACCATTACACGCAGCAACAACAACAACAACAAAAATATGGCAGACTATTTTTAGGAAATCTACAGACATTTCTTGTTGTAGAAGATGATTCAGAAGAAGAAGAAGCAGAAGAAACGGGCACAAGACGTCTAGATATCTTTTTGAAATCGCATTGTGAAGCCGGTCAAGGTTAATTTAGGGAAAATTAATGCTAACGTTGTCAGTGTCAGACTGAATAGAGCAAAAGATCTTCACTTGGTCAGCGGATGTGGGCCAAAAACAATATCAAGCAAACAAAAAATAATAATAATGACAACTTACTTTACGACTTAGAGCTATGAATATTTAAAAATAGCTTACTTCTACTATTTTGCCAAGTCATAGAAAACATAAACTTATTCAATTTAATTGAAAACTCTGTAAGCTAAAAATACAAATAAATCAATGCGAATTCCGACTCGATTTCTCAATCAAACAAAGCCGCAACTTCAATTGCAGATTGAAATCTCTTCCAGCTGTGTGTGTGAGTGTGTGTGATGCATGTGCACAACACAACACAACACAGGAAGCCAAAATATGACTGGCATTTTGGAAACTTTTTGCATGGACAAACAATTAAACAAAAAGCAAAGGTTTTGAAATACGTGTAACAACAAACAAATGACAGTGCGAGTAGAAAGAAATTCACACAAATGAAAGTGAAAATGGCAAAATGTGAATAATTAGCTGCAAACAATAACAATAATAATAATATATACACACAGCAAACGAACTCGAATAGGAAAAATTTACTCGAAATTCGCCACACAAATTCCCCGCAGCAGCAACAACAGCAACAGCAACTAATTGTATCTGTATCTGTATCTGCCTTGTTGTATCTGTATCTATGGCAGCCAAGTTAGCAACAACTACAATCTAAGCCAATGACAATGGCATATGCCTCGGTCTCGGCCTGGGTCTCCACTTGGCTTTGGGCTTACTTTGGCTTCGGCTTCGACTTCAACCTGGGTCTGGGCCTGGGCCTGCAGTCGAGGGCAATAAACCCCGGCATAGTTGTTACATTTTTCTATGAAGCATCTTCATGCGACGACATGAGGCAAGTGAAAATGTTGTTACCTTTTTACCTTGCTCGTGCCGCTGCCTCAGTCGCTGCCAACACTTTCTTTCACACAAACAGAGACTGAGACTGAGGCAGGCACATTAAAGTCAAGCGCATTGAAGCCTGGTATATTATCCATACACCCGGAGAAAAAAAATATGTATTTTAAGATATGACCAAATTATATTTGGATTGAATATATATTCGGGCCTGTTCTGAATTCCGATAACGAGTCGGAGTTGATTGCTGTTCCGAACTCCGAGAATCGACAATAATTGTCGTTTTCAAAACGTGTGCTTTAGAGTCGTCGGATTTGAAAATAAATGCCATTTAGAGCATTAAAATAAATACCTAAAATTATAAACTGAAAATTATAATAATGTTGAACATTTTTAGAATCGATTACCATCACTATTTCAAGTTTAAACAGTTGCAGTGTATTTTAAAAGAATTTTTTTAAAAGCATCTATAAAATATTTTATAAAAAACAAAACCGAGCTGTTCTGAATTCCACTTTGATTTTTGTTATCGATACCAACCCTCGAAATTTAAAGCTGTTAGAGTTGCTTCAATTGAATAACAAAATTCGAGCAACGATGGTTTAGTATAAGTTACCTTCTATCTATATTCAACCCGAAATACATAAATTGAATTTTCGAATCGTTTTCGAAACAAGCCCATTTTGATCGGAATTGGTAACAGCAAATAGTAAAACGTTCGTTTTCGATTCGTTTTTACTTTTTGAAAACGCTCGAAATTCGGAACAAGCCTGATTACTTTATTTAAATTATTATTTTTTTTATTTTATTTAACTTAAGCTTACAGATCTGTAAAGCTTATTTAAATTTTTGTTGAAAAATATTTAACTGAAATAAATTCTCAGCTCATATTTTTAATATGAAATCTATTTAAATTAAATACATTCAAATTTGCACACACCATAGACTTATTAGCTTCATACCTAACGCTCAGTTAAAATAGTTATATTAATGTGTACAAATTTTCTCTAAGTGTATGAACGTGTGTATCTGTGAGATACTTTTAACGCTTGTCAAAATATCTAAGACTGCAGTCAGCATTGCTGGACGCGAAAGTGTGGGAGTTGCTTGTGGCAAGCCAATGTCAGCTGTTGCCCAGTCTTTGCCACATGCCTCATGCCACATGCCTCATGCCACATGCTAGGGATCGAGTCACGTCAACGTCACTCACCTGACTAATTAAGCCGTTAAAGCCAAGTGCGATCCCAAGTTAAAGCCCAACGGAAGCAATGCCCCTCATCGCCTCATCCAATGACCGCAACTGCTGCTCCTCTTGCCCCTGTTGCCCCATCTCTCGATGGGCAATGTAAAGCAGGCGGAACAGATGCGGAAATCTTGTTAGCGCCCCAACACAATCAACGCATATGTATCCATAAATGTAAGCTGCAAATCAGGTGGCAAGACATCAGCAGATGTAATGATAGCTACTAAGGCATGAAATCTGAAATTACATAAGAGAGTCACAGATAATAAAAGCAAAAAAAAATAAAAGTAAAAATTCAAAAGAAAACAGCCAAGTACTGATTGCTTTGGTTTTTCGACCTTATATAAGCACTGCAATTAGCTGCATAAACAAAACATCCACAAAACATGCACAAAACATCCACAAAACAACACACAACGAACGCACATCAAAGTCTCGACTGGTCTCTGACCCCCTTCATGTTTCCTGTTTTAAACCATAAACAAATTATAGTTTATTTAATTAATCGAAACCCTTAACGTGCCCATTGGCTTGCCAATATTTCCAGTTTGATATAATTAACATAATAGTTTATATTAATATAAATTTGAATTAAACTTCTGAATTTCCCCTTATATTTTGTCTAATTAAGTAGCTTTATTTAGTAAATATATTACACTTTTTTCTATTTTAGTTTAAGACAACATATCCACTATTAACAACCTCTATTTATTTTTAAGCAACAATTTCTATCTTTCGATCAAAGTTCGTTTCTTCGAAGCGAATTGAAATTTACTTGATGAAATTCGAGTTTTTTGTTCCCAGACTTGAAGAAGTGACTCGACGAAAAAGATTTCGGCTTAGACAATTTATGTCAAAAGAAATGATGAAAAGTCTTTCTGTATTGCAGCAATATATTCAAAGTTTTTCTAAGCCACAAAATCTGTTATAAACTTAAACTTACCCAGCCAGAACATTAACAATTCATTCTAATTATATTTATGTCTTAACGATGTTATTAATGGCCAACGGGCAAACGAGTTATGCTCAAAGACCGAGTTCTAATGATCTACTAACTTAAGGCAAATACCGATAGCAATTTCCTGTTCAACTGATGGCATTAAAAACGAAAGTTCCTCAAGCTTCGACTTTGTTTTTTGGGCTTGGTCTCTTTTGAGCAACTGCAGCGATCTCATTAGTTGGTCAACTCAAATGACATACATACTCAATAGTTTTGGATATTATCCATATTGTGGGTATTACTGCAGCCCCCAAAGGGCCGGGCAAGACTAATAGGTTTTTTTTTGTCTTTTGAATTTTTCTTTGAGGTTTTGGCTTTTGGCTTTTTGAATTGCAGTTGCCGCCTTTGGCCAGTTTTTCCACCTTCTCTCTCCCTCTTTTTCTCTATCTGTCTCTTCATTTTCTGTCGAGTTGGTCGAGTTGTTTTATAAACACGCAAATCTTACATTAAACTTTTGCTTTTTTCGGCTCTTTTTTGTGTAATGGGTGTAAGCATATTTATAGTCTGTCATTACAATTCCGTAAATTAAACTTTTTAATGCGCAAATTGTTTCGTTCATAATTTTGTTTTTAAGTAATTAACTACGCCAGCGAGTTTAACTAGAAACCCAAAGAGTACAGAGAAGAAAGTTATTGTGTAATCCAAAGTAAGTAAATAAATAGAGCCTAGTCTTGACTTTACGCCAGTTTTTCCGCATTACGTGGGCGTTATTTTGTTTCTCATTTCTCTCCCTCTTCTCTTCTCTGCTTTGCTCTTTCACTGACCAAATGACCAGCTATTGGTCATAACTTTCTAATTGCGTTTTCGGTGTACATTTCGGTATTTGGCTGCAGGCCCTAGGATGCGATTCTTTAAGCAACAAAAGAATATGGTAAAGCCGCCCAATAAAACAACAAGAGAACCTCAACGTACCGTTAGATCAACAAGATGGTCTGCCATAAATCATTAGAAGCAGGCTACGCTTTAACAATTTATCTCTGGTACACATGAAATGTATCTACAAGATGTATCTTCAACTCAACCTACGCGTGTCTGCACATGCTCAGAACACAAAACGTGATCTTGGACCTGTGCCAGTGACTCTGTCTCTCTCTGTCCCTGACTCCATGTCGTTCCCTGTCCCTCCATCTGCCTTTGAACATGCAGGCGCGGAAGGAAGGAAGGAAGGAAGCCAGCAAAACGATCTGATAAGTGTCAAGATTGTATAACCTTCGAGTGTGTCCCAGGCCACAGTTGCACTCGGCACTCGGTCCCCCAAAACAGTTGTACATAATTAAATTCACAAAGTCAAGGCATAGAGATGAGCAGCAATTCGCCACATTTAATTTAAATGTGATTGACAAATTATTAAGTCTGAATTTGTGTTATAAATATATTAATAATATTCGCCACTCAAATTATAAAATATATTATAATATAAAATATATTGTGTTATTTATTAATCAAATAAATCTTTAATACATTTTTTATTTTTATATACTTCTGACAAAATATAATATTAATTAAATATTTTCAATGTAAGAATATAAAATATTTCTTTTAAAACTAGCTGAATAATTTATATACTCGTATCAGTTAAAAAAAAGCATGGAATATTTGGATCTCAGTTATTGTGATTCAAAATTGCTCAAAAAAATTAATCTGGGAATTTTTAATATTATTAAAATAGTGTAATCCTGAATATATAATATAAATAAGGTTGATCTTGCTGAAAATTCACTACATATAATACTGTTTAAAAAAATTATAAATTTATTAGACAATGTTATAAGTTACATGTAAGTCAAAATATAATAAAGTAATTTATACATTTTTTTAATATTATTTTTAGTACTATTTTAAATATAACTACATAATTGGAAAAAATTAGAAATGGAAACACATGCTTATATTAGAATATAATTTTGTCTTAATGAAAAAGTTTTTCTGGTCACAGTGACTGAGAACGCGAATCACTTTCAATGACAGCACGCAGAGCTGATGGGCTCTGCCCTGGAGTAAATCTCAGCCAGCTGTTGTTGTTGTTGTTGGAGCTACCTGCCTCATAGTTGTTGTTGTTGTTGTTGTTGTCAGTTGTTGTGTGTTGTCTGTTACAGTTGTGCCATTGTTTTGGTCACACAGCTGAGAAACAACAACTCACGGCAGCTGAAATTACCCAAGCCAAAGACCTGCAAGGTGGCATGGGCCCCAAAGGCCTACGCTACGTTTATACGCTCTGTGAAAAATCACGGAAAACTCAACGTCGCGTCGCCTCGCACACACAATGACTCGACAGCGCTGCCGACGTCAACAGCCGCAGCGCTGCCAGCGTCGACAGCGAGCAGAGAAGAACGAACAGCAGCTGGATTTTGGCTTTGAACCGCCGGCTGGCAGTTTTCAAGCTTCAGTCGAGCTTGATGTGTGAGCGCGCGTGGAGTTGAATCGGAGTCGAAGTCGAAGTTGAAGTCGAAATCGGATTCCGAAACTAAGCCGAGAGATTCGGAGTGACAACAAACGATATTTGGATGCGGTTACGGAACGTTGCGCAGTTGGCGCTAGAGCAATGATAATTTATAATTTGCATAATTGTTGTTATTATTTTGTGTATTAAATTGTGTATGTCGAGTGCTTCGCAATTTCAGTGCAAAGTGAAATGAAACCAAAGCGAAAAGTATATAAATATATAAATATATAATTCTAATTCAACTTGCAACTTCATCCGCATCATCTTCATCTTCATCATCATCATCATCATCATGTACTGCACCAAAGATTGCACCTGCCGCTTGTGCCGTGAGTTGCGCGATTACAAGCTGAAAAAGGCACCGCCAAAGTCAGGGGGAAAGGGAACAGGCACACCTCCCAGTTCCCTGCTGGGTCGCATGCTAAACGAGAACTTTATATTGAGGCGACGAGGCATTTCACTAAAGAACTTTCAGCCGCAATCGCTGCGCAATAGTGAAATGTGTCAGTTGCCTCGCGATCTGCCACGCCCCGCGCAAACGCCCTCGCCCACGCCCATCGAGGAGCTGCCCGACTGGGCAACTACACAGCGCAAACGCGGGAATGGCAATGGGAATGGGAATGGGAATCTAGGAGATCGAGAGGTCAAACCAAATCACAAGGTGGTCATCTATTTTGGTGACTCCATGAATCGAGGACAACCAGCACAGCAGCAGCCCGCAGATCCAGCAAATCTTCACTCACAGTTGCTGCAGGAGATGTGCCACAAGCTGCAGGCCAAGTCGCAGGAGGAGGCGGCTGTGCCAGAGATGCCAGTGGTGCCAGTGGTGCCAGAGGTGGCGGAGGCAGTGGACGTGGGAGTGGGAGTGGCGGTGACAGCGGGCGATGATGAACTACCGCCCTACATTGAGAGCGTGCAGAATGGCGTAATTAATATCAAAATTGAAGGCAATTACCGGCGTGCCAGTGCTCTGGTGGAAACGGTGGCAAAGCCAACTCTAGCTGTTGTTGGCCAAATGAAATCCGATGCTAATGATGCTAACGATCATCATGATGATGACGACGATGACGATGACGACGACGATGATGACAGCGACCCTGGCCACGATGCGGAGACAGCCAGTCAGTCGGATTCATGCGATTGGAGCTACGTTCAGGAGTGGCGACGCGCTGCGAGACGGTAGTGAAAATACAATACATTTTTCAAATCATTTGCCATTTTATTTTCATTTTTTTGTCTGTCCATTTTTCACTGCTGTTTTCCTCTTCTTCTTCTTGCCGTTTTTCACTCTATCAATTGTTGTCTGGGCTCACATTCTATAATAGTATTGTGAAAGCAACTGGCAGCGGAGGGTTTGCCCAGCCAAACAGCCGAGCAGCAAGTGAAAACGGTTTTACGAGTACCTCAATTTTCCACCCATTTTTTTGGTTCATTTGCATGCGAGTTGATAGTAAAAGGGAAAACCGAAGGTTACATTATTATATTCACTATTAACTTAATTGTAAATTATATTTAATGCCTTAAAATGAGGGATTAAAACCCTAACTGAAACGGTAACCTTTAACCGGTAAAAACCCATTGAAATTTAAAACCGTAACTGAAACCGTAACCGAAACAAAAGTTTTTCAATTCGCCGAAACCTTTAAACCGAAACTCTGTAAGCCGAAATAGCCGTTTAGTAACCGTTTCATTTATAAGGGTTAATTTCGGTTTTTCATACCTAAAAAAAAAAATATTTTTAATTTTGATTTTTGATTGAATTTTGAATTTTTATTTGTGATATTCATGATCGAATTTTCATAGCAAGAATGTAATAAAGTAAAGAAAGCATAAGAAAGTAATGCCGAAGCCCTACCGGTATTTTAAAACCAAAACATACAAAAACCGGTTCACCGTTACGAAATCTTCATTCAAAGATTTTGCGAAACCGATAACCGAAAACCTTAATGCGAACATAACCGAAACCGTAACTGAAACCGATACTCGTTTCGGTTTCAATCCCTGCTTAAAATCAACAGCATTTATTTTTAAATTGAGAAGCTTTTCTTAAAACCAAAGAAAGAAATGCAGTCAAAATATATATTTTAATAATTGTTTTTGGCATCTAAAAGTATGCTATAATAATTTCTTGTACACTAAATGTACCTTTATTTCAAATAAAACTCTTTTTAAAACGATAGAAGAAAACTTCAAAAATAACTCCTAAATATCAGTCTTCTTTAAGCATCATAAATTTTTTAAGATTCTTAAGGAGCTGACATTAGGATTATGCTTTCTACCAATAACAGTACACTCGTATGGTAAAAGGATTAATTGTTGTCCTTAAGTTAATACGATTTCTTAAGATTTCTGAAAAATGTATCAGGTAAATACTTATTTTCTTTTTCGATGCTGCCTGATTTCGACACATATCTTATTCATATTTAGCAAACATAGTTTTAGTAAACAACATATAGATACGTAAATTTTAATAATAGATGATATTAAGTCGTAAGCCACTTCAAGTCGACAGTTTTGTTCTGTTTCTCGACATCATTTTAATGCGATGTTAAAGACAGTTAAAATTGTAGCTAAAAGAATATTGAAAACAATTCCGACTACTGTAAGAATGTCAAGAGGTTGATGATCGTTTTATAAAGACGACAGACCATTGAATGAGAGCATGTCAATGCATTGTAAAAACAATTCAAAAGCAATAAATCGCATTTCGCTCAACGCATTGTCAAATTGTTCGACCAAAAGAACAATGGGTACTTTAACAAAAAATTCTACCAAAATTCTGGGTCAATCAACAACAAGCCTAAGAATCAAGTTTTATATTACAGCATGAAATCAAAAATCATAATAAAAGCAAAAGATTTAACTTGAATCTTTTGGCGGCATGCAAATGAGTGGTCGTAACTGGCTTTTCATTTTCTTAGCTCATGTTTTTTGGGCCGAACCCAGTTGGATCATGACGCTGATCATCGTGATGAATACGATGATGGAGCTGAGGATAGTGCAGAAATGTGAGAACGATTGGCAACCCACTTTCATAAACAAAAGGAAACGCTAATCTCAGTTGGAACGCAGAATGGGAAATACTCTAACGACTTATCGATCTTGATAATGTAAACTGTTTTCAAAATTATGTTGTCATAACTTTAGAATTATTTTGTATATTTTATTAAAGTTGATGACAACATCAAGATTGAAAGATTCCTATTAAATACAATGGAATTCTTTAATGAGTATTATTTTTTTGGCATTTAGCAACTTGTATCTAACGGCTTCAGTAAGTGGTAATACCCCCTTTGTTCTTTAGGGTATTACGAGAGTGTGCCTCTGTTTTTAATTAGGCACCATCTCCCAAGCTCAAGATCAACACCAGACTCAGAGCTGTGTGTAGATATATTGATTCAGATACTTTACATATGTAAATTCAAAGCTGGCCAAATCATTTGGCAAGACAGTGCGAAAGATAAGCGGTTATATGACAGATATTTGAATATCCGTTAGGAGCAGTTTCGTGTGCTTTAACTTGAACGGTCTGTAGTTCTCTTGCGATCAAATAAATTGCATAACTAAGCGATTTTTATATAAATGTAGGCCAAATTTGTTATACCTATTTGTATAGTATGTGAATTTCTAGATTATATTTTAAATAGTTTTGTATTTTTAATTTTTACAAGTTCTTAGAGTTTGATAATAAAAGTTTGGTTTCAGTAGTGTTTGATTTTAAGGAACATACAACGAGCTTAAAATTTTTCAAAATTTTAAAGCTAAAATTTAAAACTATATTTAATGCAAACATATTTTTTTTTAACTAAAACAAAAGTGTTAAGTTAACCGAAAGCTAAAAAGTTTTCCAGAAATATTTTAAGACAAACTACAAAATAATTGTATTTGATTTTTAGACCCCGTACTTAAAAAAAGTACAGAGCGCCTAGATCTCAGAGACTATAAGAGCTAGAGACTCCAAACTTGGTTTGCACCCAGATCGAGTTTGTTTTAGACTTTGGATCGGACCTCTATATCATATAGCTGCCATAGGAACGATCAGTCGAAAATCAAGTCTTAGTAAAAAAAACTTTTTTGTTGTTTGATATCTGAACCAAACTGACAGAATATGCATATGAGATGGTCCCATACATCCTGACTTAATTTGGTTGAAATCGGACTACTATATCATATAGCTGCCATAGGAACGATAAGTCGAACATCAAGTCTTAGTGTGAACAACTTTTTTGTTGTTCAAGATATGTGAACCAATAGTTTAATTAATTTTATTTTTTAAGCTTACATTTAACATTCTGTTGTTTTCGATATTGATTTTAAAATAATATTATTCGTTACTCCTATCAAAAGCAGGACAAATAAATTGTTCAATGTACATGGTGGTGTCTTGAAAAAACTAAGAAAACTAAATAAATAATAATAATAATATGATTTAAAGGAATTATTATTCGCTTATTGAATTTAGAAACAATTATAATTTATTTGCACGGACACATCTTTTTTTGTAAATTATATTTTATTTGATTTAATAACGAAACATTTATAATAATACTTGGAATATTAATAATCGTATTTACTAGTATATGTTGATCAATTTTAAATTTGTTATTTCAATTAAATCACTATAGTAATTATTGAAAATATCTAACCACTTTCCCTCTTTTACTTATTGACAGGCCAACGGGAAATTTGCCGCCCAACTTCGCTGGTCAGCAGCCGCCCAGTCAGATGACGGGGTTGCCACCAGCGCCCTTGGCGGTGCCTGTGACGCTGCAGTCGCAGTCGCAGCTGCAACAGACGCACACGCCCCAGGCGGGCAGCGCCGGATTGGCGGTGGCGATGGCGATGGCGACACCAGCACCGCGGGTCTTCAAGGAGCTGGCCCAGCAGCCGAGCAAGGCGCCAGTGGGCAGCAAGACGCCGCTGCATCCGGCGGTGAGCAGTCCCCTGCCCCAGCAGCAGCTGGCCACGCCCCTGGTCACGCCCGTGGGCGTTGGCGTTGGCGTGGGCGTGGGCGTGGGCAAGGGGGGCATGCCACAGCGGGCGGTGCAGGGACCTGCCCGGCTGACCGTGCAGAGCACGCCGGTCAAGTCGCAGCCGCCGCAGCTGAGCGGCAGCTTGCAGAGCTCGCCCAGTCGCCCAACGCTGGGGATTCCAACAACAACATCAACGCCGAAACAACAACAGCAGCAGCAGCAACAACAAAGGACGCATCAACATGAACAGTTCCGGGCACTGCAGCGGGTGCAGGAGTGCCACAGTTCATCGGATGAGAATCGCAGCTCGGGCCATGCGAGCATGTCGGACACGGGTGGGCACAGCTCCTCTCCGGCGGGGGGCATGACCTTGGGCCCGCTGCCGGAGGATCGCCTGGCCGCCGGGGTGACCAATCGGAGCACCCGGTCGAGGAGGCATCGGGGCATCATGCCGGCTGGCAAGGCGCCGTGGAGCGGCAGTGGACTGGAGGACATCAAGCTGGCCATCCAGCAGCTGACGATGCGCTCCCAGACGAGCAGCAGCACCTACAGCAGCTTGAGTGCCGGCTCGGAGAGCTCGGAGCCGGCCAGACGATTGGGACGCTACTCGTCCCTGGAGACGGTCATCACCAGCACGAGTGCGGATGAGTTTGTCTGGGTGGACTCGCACAATCGGCTCGTGGAGCTGCAGCATCCGCCCTGGAGTCAGCAGTGCATCATGCGCGTCCTGCGCAACGGACGCTGCAAGCAGCAGGCGGAGCACGTGTCCGTCGAGGTCATCTCCCGGCTGGGGTATCTGCTGCAGCGTGCCCTGGTGCGCATTGCCCGCGAGATTCAGCGCTTCTCGGCGGGATTGGGTCTCTGCTCCAAGCAGGAGGTGGCCGGTGCCTTCAAGGTGGTACTCTGCTCCACCCTGGCCGACTCCTGCACCAAGGCGTGCCTTCGGGCCGCCGCCATGTTCGCGGTGCCCGGCGAGAGTGCTCTCAAGCAGAGCAAATCCGCTCGGGCGGGCCTCCAGCTGTCCGTGGGCAGCTTCTTCAGATGGATGACGGACGCGAGGCTGGGCAAGTTCATACACGAGTATGCGGCGGTCTATCTCTGTGCTGGCATTGAGAATCTCCTCGAGGAGATCATGCTGCAGTGCGGCCATGGCAATGGCAACTCCACAGCAGCTGCCTTGGACCAGAGCATTGCCAGCTCCGGCGACTTCTGGGGCTTGCTGCAGCCGTTTGCCCATTTGAATGCCGGACGCATTGCATCCGGCGCCTTGGCCATGCCCCGCTGGGCCAGCCCCTTCTCACTGGCCACCTGCGTGGGCAGCATCCGCGAGCTGAAGGAGAAGGCCCTCCGCACCCAGCAGGAGTTCCAGCATGCCGCCGCCCTGTCGAATGCCGCTCTCAGTGCCCTCTTCTACTTCATGCGCTGCTCCCAGCTGGAGCACACGGAACTGGCCGCCCAGAGCTCGACGGCTGGACAGGCGCCACCCAACAGTGGCACCCAGAATGTCCAGGAACTGTGCTACGAGCGCGCCTATGTGGTGCTCCCTCCCCTCGCCGAGTGGCTGCGTGTGGCATCCGCGCACGCCGAGCACCGCAATGGCCTCATGATCGACAAGGATGACATTCTTCAGGTAAGACAATAAACTCCTCATCTCAAGTCCCACAGAAAACAGCAACCAATCCAAATTTTTTGAAAACTGCAAAAAAAGGCACTTTTTGCATGAAAATTAGGAAAAATGGGTTAAAATGGTAATTTTTAGGATTTTCAAACCATTTTAAAAAATACTAGCAAAAATATTTTTGAAAATTTTTTTTATTTGCAGTTACTCTTAGAGTTGTTCCAAGAATTTTTTTGCATCAAAATATTTTTTGTAAAAAATCGAGGAAAAAAGTTTTGAAAAGTGACTTTTACATAAGTTCGAAATTTTCGAAGGGTACTTAATGGGTTAAGGAAAAATAAGGGTGTTCGCAGAGATATGTGAGTGGGTGTACATTGCTTATAAACTTTAATCAGCCATTACAACCTTTCTACTTGTCCGATCTTGTTACGATTTAATAGGGTGATAGGTAATAATAGTTGTTAGCGCTAATTAGTAAAAAAAATCCTAATATCTTGTAAACTGTGCATGTGGTGGCTTTTCGCGATTTACGGAGGCGGAAATGGGGCATATAGATGTCTGTGTGCGAAATTTGGTTGCTCTAGCTCTTACAGTCTCTGAGATCTAGGTCCTCACACAGACAGACGGACATGGCTATATCGACTCGGCTGTTGATGCTGATCAAGAATATATATACTTTATAGGGCCCTTCTCCCCATTACAAACATTTCAACGAATACAATATACCCTTTTACTTATTTTTTTTAATAGCGGGTATAAAAATGTCATGAACGTTCCTGTCGCTGAATATATTTAAGTTTAGAAATATCGTACATTATTATAATACATGAAGTATCGATTAGAAATGTTAAGTTTACATAATGATTTACATGAATTATCGAACTATGTTATGAAATCGATATATACTGATATCGACCCCTTACGAAAAGAACAGCGAAATAGAAAAGACGCGCACAGCGCAAATAAAATTAAAATATAAATAAAAAAGCCTCGATTCTCTTAATTGCCGCAACAGTTCCAAAGAATTTTAAATATTCATTATTAATATACCAATTTTTAAAGAACTTTTCGAAATTCTCGGGATTTTAAAACTCTATCACATAATATTCAGTTTCTACGTGAAATATCAATTTGATCATGGTTCTATTTTTAAATTGACCAAGCATCTAAATTTAGTTTCTTTGGAAGATCATATTATTCCTTGTTAAAAACTTTACTGACTTTCATGTGGAATATCAATTTGAACATTCTTCGACTTCTTAATTGATTCTGCATCGATATATTAGTAAAATGCGTGATTTTATATTCTTCAAAAAATTCAAATTTTTCCATACCTATCCTTATCTTAAATATGGGTATTTCCAGGATCGAGAACGAGACATTTGTACGTCTTTAAATGAAAAAAGTGGTAAAAACTGACATTTTCAAAACTGTTTTCTCACGTGTTTAATGCATTTTATCAACACTATTTTTATGATAAAAGAAAATGATAGAAAATTTTAAGAAAATGGACAAAAATATGGAAATAGTGAATTTATTCCAATGTAGAATCTATATGTTCATCCTATTGAATTTCTTTTAGCGTATATTGCTTAAATAAATAACTTGAATACAGTTTTGCAAGAAAATTTCACAAGATGTGAGTTTTTGATCAATTTTACGTTTTTCGTCGTTTTGTTTGACATCTTTATTGATTTTGCATCGACATTTTGTCGATTTGCGGGATAGTAAAACTATCAAATATTTTCAATTTCAATACTCATCGATTTGCATTACTCGAAACCTTCAAACTTTCACAACTCTGTAAAAAGTCAGTCAATTTTCATGCGGAAAGTCAACGCAAAAAGGTTGACTTCAAAATTAAAGTGGCATTTAAATTGTATGCAATTAAAAAATTCAAATTATTCTAAAAATCAGGGACTGCGAAAAGATATTTCGATTTGATTTTTATTTTCGATTTTTATAATAAAAATCAACAAATAAGAGTTATGTGTCAATTTTTATAATACAAATTGGAAATAAGAGTTAGGGTTTAACTTTTATATAAAAATTGAAAAATAATAATTGTTTTTGATTTTTATCATTTAAATTAATTTCAATTTTTTTTTTTTTTTTTTTTTTGACAGTATAACTTGTCAGACTTGTTTATTGTTTATTTATAAAAGATTTATTATTATTATTATTTAC
>JBAMBK010002122.1:0-11922 GCA_037043435.1 Drosophila suboccidentalis | reverse complement strand
ATATCTATCTCGCTCACTCACATAAATTAAAAAAAATGGCTGGAGCTTCGACGAAAAACAGCGACGTTGACAATAACGACGACAATATTAATGAATTATAAGCAAGAACGAAAACTAAAATTGTTTTCTTAGACATAAACCAAACACTTTGCATTTTTTCATTAATATAGAGGGAGAATCGACGTAAAAAGTTTAAAAGCGATGGGTGCACCCAATACCCGCTGTGCTTGCGTGCCATCGCAAATTTCTCCTCTCTTAACTTTAATTTGCATTTTTCAATGCCTATTCTCTCCTCTTTTATCCAAATCAGTTCTGCATGTTCAAATTTGAAATAAACCGCCGCTGACGCGTAGAGTTACCACTCAACTTTTGGTTATTTGTCCGTGTTGCATTGGCAACACTGAGCTTACGCTCGTCGACAGCGAAAGATTGAGCACTTTACGCCGCTAAAAATTTATCTGACGTCAGTACTAGGCTTTTCTCTGAAATGTCTTCTTGTATCGATTCCTCAGTATCGATACCTCCTCTCGATCGGCTTGCCACCTAGTTCTACTGCTGATTGTATGCTGGGCGTTGCCATTTAGTTGCAACACAACTCTTTGTTACATATACATATATACCTTATAGGGTCGGAGATGCTTCTAACTCCCTGATACATACATTGCAACGAATACAATATACCCTTTTACTTATTTTTCAAGAAACGGGTATAAATTTTGTGAGACCAAATCACAAGAAATAAAAAATATGTTTATTTCAAAAACATTAGATTAAGACATTGATATTTTGTTCTGAATTCCAAGATATATTATATTATATCTACTTAGGTTGCAGTTGTGCATCGCGGCCATAAAAATATTGAATTTTGATTACGATTTGCAATCGAACTCACCTCGTAATTTGATCACCTTTCGTGCTGTGTTTAACATGCCCTTCTTTCGCTTTTGGATTTGCATATGGGTCTTGATCAAGTCGAAGGGCGCCACAACGCAGGCCACTGAGGTGGATGCCACACCACCAAACCACCAGCGTGGCCGCCGCGAGTCCCGATCGTCAAGCTGAGCCAGTACCTTTTGCTATAGGTATCCCTTTGGTTCCTGTAACACATTCCTCCAATGAGGCAAAAAATTTACTCTGTATATTATTCACAACTAATTTTTTACAACGAATTCAAAGAATTCGTATTTATAAATTCCCAATCTACATGCCTGCTTTGTCTAATCTGTGCTTTATAAAGGTTTTTCTTTTAAATAAGTGCACTAGTTATAAAGTACAAAAAACAATTGTTTACCTTAAATTTCTATGATAAATACTTATCAGGGACCGTAATCATTAGTTTTATTATAAAAATTACATAGTAATGATTATTTAAAGATTTTTAAGGATTTTCTTCTATGATAATGATTAAATTTGAGGGAAAAAAATAAAACTCACAAGTAATCATTATTTGAGATTTTTAATTTTTCGTTCAAAATAAAACTCACTTTTAAAATAGATCATTTTAAAGATTTGTTTTTGTGTTTTATGGGTCCTCTGGGTTTCTTTTAAAGGGATATGCAAAAATACTTTGTGAAAATCCCACACAATAGCCATGAATTTAACGTGAGTTTTATTTTGAGCGAAAAAAATAAAAATCATAAATAATGATTATTTGTGAGTTTTATTTTTTCGCTCAAATTTAATCATTATCATTATTTTTTTTGTATATGTATTCTAGTCATTGATTTTTTGATGTGAAAAAATTTCAATAATCAATATTTTCAGTCCCTGATACTTATCGTTTAAATTATAATTTTTTTCTTTTTAGATTTTAGATTTATTACAATGTGCTTGGAATTTCTCAGTTGTAAAGCGGTAACTAAATTGTTTAGCTAACTGATACTTAAATTGTTTATGTTTTAATGAATTTTATTATTTAATAAACCTTTATTAACATTTGATGATGATAAAATCACATATTTTACATAAAAGATACTCGGGTCTGTTCCGAATTCCGAAGACGAGTCGATTTGCCAAAAAACGCGTTGATTGCTGTTCCGAATTCCGAAAATTGACAATAATTGTCGATCTCAAAACATGTGCTGTTGAGTCACGGGATTTAAAATTAAATGCCATTTAAATCTTTAAAATGAATACCTATATTTATAAACTGAAAATTATAGTAATGTTGAACATTTTCAGAATCGATTAACATCACTATTTCAAGTTTAAGCAGATGAAGTATTTTTTAAAAGAATTTTATTTTAGAAAAAACAAAAACGAGCTGTTCTGAACTCTAGTTTAATTTTTGTTATCTCGCAATCAAAAGCTGCTGGAGTTGCTTCAATTGAATAACAAAATTCGATAAAATAAGTTTTAGTCTAATTAACCTTCTATCTGCTATAATCAACCTGAAATATTTATAACCAATTTTCGAAACGTTTTCGAAAGCGAGCTTGAAAAGTAAAAACAAGCCCATTTTGATCGGAATTGGGAACAGCAAAAGTAAAACGATCATTTTCGTATCTGATCAAGAACATATATACTTTATAGGGTCGAAGATGCTTCCTTCTCCCTGTTACATACATTGCAACGAATACAATATACCCTTTTACTGAACGGGTATAACTTGGAGAGCATGTGGAAATATCTTCAACTAACAAAATTCGTCAGAATTATTTAACCAACAGCATTCTTGGAGCTTGCTTTGACTTCAAATTCAAGCATGTGAGTTGAGGTTTCAAGTCTTCACATCAGGTTGCTTTAAGTTTATTTAACGCATCTGAAGCTTATGATAAATGCGTAAAGGGAAGAAAGGTGGTCAAACGGATGGAGGATGCAGGGGGCGTGCCTTTGTTAAACTGATGTCAATTATCTGTGCATACTTTGTGGCATGACACATATGTTATAGCGAGAATTGTAACGGAAGCAGAAGCAGCAGCAGAAGTTGTAGAAGAAAATCCCTTTTGCCAACACAAGCGGCACAGGCAGTAATTAAGAGACACTCAACGGGATGGAGAGTAGGGGAGTAAAGGGCAAGTGGTAGCAGCTCCCAGTCCAATGGATATGCCTGCGGCCAATGGCAATGGGAAAACAATGATGGGCAGACATGCTGCCTCTCAAAAGCCTGACCCAATTAGCAGACTCGCTGGATGGTTTCTTCTGGCTTTAGTGTCTGATGCTGCCATCGATGGTGTTGGTGATGATGGTGACGATGATGATGACGCTTAGCACTAGTTGGATGCCACGTTTTGTAGCCACGTTAATTAAATTATCACGTGTCAATTAATGCGGCTTCCAGGGCAACAGGGAGCACTAAAAGACTCGCTACACACACGGTGCGTATGAGTGATTTTAATGCCGTTGCTGTCAGCGATTTTTGTTGCCGTTGTTGCAGCTGCTGCTGCTGCACTGTCTGCCAACTATCAACTGTCATAATTTTTGCCACTGCCTCTTGGCAACTTTACTGAATTTATTTTCCACTCGGCAACCAAAAAATGTCGCTCAAAATTTCGTTTGAGTCTGCGTCAAAGTTGCCGCTTGTGGCATTGTATTGGATGGCGTGCTGCCATGTTGCTACTGCTGCTGCCAACTAAAAACTGTCGCTTGTGTATGCTACATACATACATACATACATACATCTACTCTCTTGGGACGACAACTCTCGTTTAAAGTTTTTCAATTAAACGCTTAAATTCAGCCCAGGTTTAATTAAACTCCGCCCACGGCCAAGACGCGAACTGCCACCGATAGCCTAGAATTTTGTTTAGATTTATGCTCAATTTGATTGGCAAAATGCCTGAGGCCCCTAAGGCACCAAATCATTTTGTGTGTGCTTTTGGTTAATTAAGGAAAACCTCGAGTTGACACGATTTAAAAGCCAAAGAAGGCAAACCCGAAAATGGAAATGAGGCAACTCAAAGTTTTAGCGAATAATCGCTAAACTTATTAAGATTACGGCTAGAACCTCTCATTAAAAAGGGTAACAATTCAAGTAACTGTTAAGATTCGTCTTAAGGTTGCCTTTGCTTAATTTCATAATGATTTAATATATTATTAAAGTTTGGTTTTGTTATGAAAATGAGCAGAAATTCTTATAATACTTTAAGAAAGAGTCTGAAGCAAACATAAGGTTGTATAATTTACCATAAAATGGTAAGAACAAAATAAAATTAAATACATTTTGTATACTTTTACAAATCGTACTTCTACATATCTTTTTTTAAAATATAAGAACAGCATATATTCAAAAAATGATTCGTTACATATGTAAATTTACTCTCAAAATATCTGTCAAGAGTTCTCTTTGAGATTCCCAACTCAAATAAATCGCGTAACATTTTCCAGCCTTTCTCGCTGCATTATTTCATAAAATTAACAAAAATCCTATTAGTTTAAAAAGCCGTCAATTTAACACTCGCTTCGATAGTCAAAGCGTTGAATTCCAAAGTACATTTTTTTATTAAATACTTTGTGCAATAAAAATCGTCTAGAAACATATTTCACGCCTAACAAGATTAACAGCCAGACAGAAAGACCAAGGATTCAAGTGTTGTTGTTGTTGTAGTTCTTTTTCTGTTGTTCTCCTTAAAAGGATAACCACAAAACCGCAAAATTTGTGTTGCATTTGCCAGTTTGGCAACATTTCAAGCACTTAGATATATACAGACATATCATTATATATATGTATATTTATATATTGTATCTATAGCGTAGTCTCAATTTTAATAGCACACTTTTGGGCGCTGCGCCAACCACCTGTTCGTCTGCAGGAAGGAAGGAAGAAGGGGGAAAGAGGGCAGGCACAGGACATACATTTTCGAAAATGTGTCTCAGGTGTGAAACATCAACGACACGTTATTGTCGCCATTGCAGTTGTCCATAATGGTCTCCCCATAAGCCTCGACAATGGCGTGGAACACAGGCACACAGACAGAGATAGAGACAGGGAAAAAGAAAGAGAAGGAGAGAGACACACCATCGGATACGACTGGGCCCCACAGGACAATTGTCCTGCCTTGGCCAGCACATGCATAAACATTAACAAGCGCTTTTTATCGCCATCGCAACATGCGGCACTTGCAATTCTTTTTTCTTTTATTTTCGGTTTTTGTTTTTTGTTTTTCTACTTTACTACTTTTACTTCTATTTATTTTGTTATTTGCCAGGCTCGATTTTAATTTCACTTGAGTTTTTACGGTCGTAATTATGTGCAACGAAAATGTTTAGCGCCGAAAATTATGCGGCAATAACTTTAACAGTCAACGAAGCACTTCAAAAACATTGAAAATATTTCCACACACACACACACACATCAATACAAGCCACGCCCCCTTACACAGACACACCGCGCTGATCCTTTAAGCAAGCATTGCGTATACTCGATTTTTATTGTTTGTCATTTGTTTTGGTTACTTTTTATACCCTGTACCATGTTCTCGAGTGTCAAGGGTATAATAACTTTGTGGTTATATTTGTAACAGTCATAATCAAACAAATAACGTATATATTTTTATTGAATTAAGTTACATTTTATTTGCTTAAGCTATAAATAAAAGAAAACTAGAGCAAATTCAAATTTAAAGTACATTTCAGCCCAAGAAGTAGTCTAACAATAAAGGTAAAAGAGATAATATTTTTAAATATTTTTTTAAAATATGCAAGTATATTTATATATAATTTGAGAAAATGAAATTTAGCTAGACTATAAAAAGCTCATGCTAAATCAATCTAGAAATAATATCATGACCAAAAAAAGTGCTAATTTTTCAATATATTTAATATTTGAATACTGAATTTGAATAGTATACTTTGAATATACTCTTCCCTGTTGATTTAAAACTGGCGCTTGTTTCGTCTATATTTTTCCTTTCACAGGGTATAACAAAGTCTGTCATATATGTATATTATTTGAAGTTGTAGCCAACTCCCCAGTTAGCAGTAAAATTCAGAGACAACAAATATGAAGAAGAAAAGCCGTGCATTACATACTGGCTGCTGCTCGGGGATTGTAGCTGGAATTGTAGCTGAAATTGGGCTGACATTGCAGCACAAAATCTCAGCATTCGTTTTACCCACTTAGACGAAATTAGCTTCGATTCGCCTTTGCTGTCTGTCTCTCTGTCTGTCGTATGTTTATGTTGACTGAATTGGGTGTCTTTTATTTGCGGTTCAGCGATTGTGTATTTTATGGTTATACTCGTATCATAAGATTTTCATAGCATTTATACTTTTGTGGCAAAAGGTGGGCTCAAATTGAAGCTGCCATTCAATTGGTTTATTTTCCAAAAGGATAAACGTGTAAATTGTGCAGATTTTGGCTGTGGAAATGTGATTTATATTTAAGTAAAATTCAAAAAGGTATATTTTAAGCATGGAAATTCCGAAATATATTGAATTATTTATTTCATCACTTTGATTCATAATTAAAAACACAATTTTTTGGTGCTGAGATAGTGAAAGTTTTCTTAAAAAAGTCTTTAATATGCTATGACAGAAGCGTATATTTTAGACGGAGAGCATGTATTAAAATTAAATTAAAAGTTTGAACGTGTGTGTATTGTGTTTCGCATCTAATGCCTTTGACAGAGAGAAAGTTATCCACTTTGTGGCAACGAGCAAAGTTTCTACAAATGCAAACTTTAAAAATGCATACAGCTTAAGAGCTGCATATCAGATTTTTTCAAAAAAAAAAACAAGAAGGAAAAAAAATGCAAAAGGGGGTAAAATTGTCGACAGGAATTTGAGTAAAGCTCAAAAATCCTTGGCCGGAATTTAATAAACAAAAACCCAAAATGGCCATAAGGCAAACTAACACACACACACATCCAAAAATACTTACGTGTTACAGCCCAGTTGAGAGTATTCTGTTGAATGCTTGCAATTGCTCAAATCATGAGATGGAAAAATTGAATCCGACTGCATAAACATTTGTGCCCCTCGAGTATATTTCGAATCGTAGCCGAACAGGGCCATCTTATCAAATGGATGGTCAAATCCAACTTATGGCAATTTCATCTATAATAGGAACAGCAAAGGAGAGAGAGAGAGAGAGAGAGGGGGAACAAGGGGCTTTCTAAGCCGTTAAGCTCTCAAGGGCCATCGAAATAGTCGCTTCGGTTACTTTGAATCTCCATCTCTCTGTCTCCCTTTTTGACTCTATCAATAAACCAAAAGCAATTGACTTTTGTTCTTTCGACTGGGAACTTAATATTCATGATTTATTTGTCTTTCATGCTTTTATAGCGAACTGTAATAACATTTTAAATACATTTAATACTCGTAAATGTTCAACCTGCCGTTGCCATCACTTTGTTATTTTATTCGCTGTCAACGTTCCTTAAATAATTTATCATTAATCATTTTCGCGACCAGGACATGACCAGGACACTCAGCTATTTTTTTTTTCTGCATTCATTTTTTTTTTTGATTTTATTTTGACATAATTCTTCTATTTTGTTGCTGGTTTTTGTCACTTTTCGCAGTTGGCCTTTAATGCATTTTAAATCGTGTACATTGACCAATTGTCAAGATATGAATTAACGAACGCCTCTTTGATTTATGAATCCTGTCTGCCACTTTAACAGATTCTCTTTTTTAAACTTTCATTTGTTGTTTGACCTTTATATTATTTTTCTTTTTAGCCTATAGGAAATTCATTATATCAACTCAAACTACATTAATCAAAAGAGCCAAGAGAGATAAAAACAAGAGGTTTCATTTTGATTTTTTATTTTCTATTTTTATTTTCCACTGTTATGTTTTCCAACTAAACTATAACTATGTAAAATTAAAATATGTACATGTATGTATATTAATATATAAATAACCATTTATTTTTATTTTATTTATTATTTACGATTAGTTTCAAGTGCTCTCCACTCACTATTAAAGATTCTATATTATCACGTTTAGCTAGTCTAACCAACTAACTATTCATTAATAACTTTTTGGTCTGATTGGATTTTCCCAATCCTCGTAACAAATCATTTTACTTTTATTTATTTTGTAATTTAAAAATATATTTGTATACATATATTTTAACCTTTATATTAATGTTAAATTAATTGTTGTATCGGCTGCTTTTAGCCTGACAATAAATAAATAAATAATTGAATAAAATAATGCATTTTTTGATGCAAGAAGTGCCTTGCCTCACATTAAACTGGTGCAAATTCTGTCAATGAGTTATTGCATACCCTGTAATTCCTTATGTAACACCCAGCCTAAAGGATACAAAGCTAATTAACACAGCATTTGAATGCCCATGGCTATCATCAATTTGTTTTTGTTTCTGTTTTTTTTTTTGTTGGCTAAGAGTTTGTCTAATTTGCAAAAGACACCTGCCGACAGATAAATTATCCCTTGTGTCTGCCCCTAAATGGGAGTTGGCTTGTGTCTCCCACATTACATACAAGGCGAATCTCCAGTTAAGCAATTAAAAATCCTTTTGCGTAACATAAAAATACCATTAAATCTAGGCCGATTATCCTTTTGGGCTTTGTTCGGTCAGTCAGACAGACCATGTTTGTACGTGTATGTAAGGCGTGTGTGTGTGTGTGTGTGTGTAACGCACACTAATGCGAGCACATACACATAAATGTTAGGATAAAGACTAGGACTCTGGCCACTAATACACCCCGAGTGCTTGCCCAACCAAATGGACATATTTGAGTTGTGTCCACTACGAGTCTGTGTTGTTGTTCTTGTTGCTTTTGCTGTTGTTTTTGTCATTTTGTTGGCCAATTGCATTTTTTACATAGCTCTGTGGCTCCTCCTTATGGCCATAATGATTATTTTGGAGGATTATTTCTTCGTACTTTTCTCAGTATGTGTCTAGCTTATGTTTATTGGCATTGTTAATACATATTTGTTTTCTTGCCATTGTTTATTTGCTGTATTATTACACACACACACACACACACATGTGTGCACATTCATTTAGTTTTCTTCTTTTGGGCCAAAAGAATTAAAGCCCTTGTAACTATTTGCTCAGCAGTTGTTTGGCTTTAAGCTAAAGACCCAGCCCAAGAATTGAAGAAACTCGACTCTGATCATATTTAAATGTGTCCAAAAATTTTTGTTTGAGATTTCCCACAAGAAACAAAATGCGCGACACCTACGGAAATTAATTTCCAACAACAAAATGCATATTTTCCTTGTTATTTGTTTAACTATAACAGCTAACTATAACTGTAACTAAGAACAGCTGTTCAGTTTTTCAGTACTAGAGTTTTATCGTTTCATTCCGAAAAAGTTTTTTAATTTTCTATAATATTTACACAATTACAATAAATATTCTATAATCTGCATAAAATTCTGCGATAAGATTAAATTTCTTCATTATTTAAATATAAACAATTTATTAATAATATACTATATTATTATTTTTTTAAATTCAACTTTAAAAGTACTTAACCAAAACAAATATCGATTGCTTATAATATGCGCAACACTATCCAATCGACCAATCGATCCATTGGTAAAAATCGATCAGTCTTAAGGTATCGCCTCTTATACCAAAATTTACTTATCGATGTTCTTTACCTTTATCACCTCTTTACTACTATCACTATTATCACCTTTGTGATATTTTGTGCACCTCTTGTGCAATTGATATTAAAAAATTAAAATAAAAATGGACTGGCAAATCGGTTTTACGAAGATCGCGGAACGTGGTGATTGTCTACTGCGTTCCCAGAAATGGACGGATTGCCGCTTTTTGGTGGGGAAGTCGCCAGATCAACGCCTAATTGCTGCTCACAAGCAGATTCTGGCAATGGGGTCCCCCGTGTTTGAGACGATGTTCTTTGGCAATCTGCCAGAGCAGACGGATCCAATAATTGTAGATGACATGTATCCGGATGTATTTGAAGCAATTCTCGAATACATATACACAGACCGCATTACAATAGGATCCGATTGGCAATCGGCAAGACAACTAGTCTATGGGGCTAAGAAATACATGTTGCCTCATGTGGTGAGTCATTGCGTGCAGTATCTGATTAAAGAAATGAATCCGAAGAACGTGTTGCATATTTATGAGTGTGCCAAATTGTTCGACGAGCCCGTTTTGATGCAGAACGCAATGGATTTTATGCACAACAATACGCGTCAAGTTCTCTCTAATTCAAGCATCCTAAAAATTAAGGCAGAGACATTGATGGACGTGCTGGATCAAGATCGACTTAATATCTCTGAGCTGGAACTCTTCAACTTCCTGCTTAAGCTTGCCAGTGAACAAGGAATTCTCAACGAGAATGGCAATGATAAAGTTTATCCCACAACTAGTACGGAGCACAAGAACAACGTTTTACCAACTGATTGTCCGATCCGAGAGGCCGTGAAGAAGATACGCTTTCTTATCATGACACCCAAAGAGTTCGCCGAGGGTCCTGCCCGCTCAAAGTTGCTGACGCAGGTAGAGTCATTGGCCATACTCATCAAGCTCAACAGTAACACGTTAAATGACTGCAACATGCCCGAGGGATTCAGTGTCTCGCGCAGCGCTCGGAACTCTTCCCAATTTTTAGAGTATCGTCAAGATAGACGCTGCATGAAAATCACTATGCAGCGAGTAAAAAATCGATGATTTTGGCATGCTTAGCTAAAAATCAAAATGAAGTCAACATAATGTTGCATCATCAGAAAAAAATAAAAAATTATTTACTTGATCTTTAAATTATTTTGTAATTCATCATACCTCAAATTTGAAGAGACTCTAACCTAAAATTTTTGTCGGATTCGCTCGACCTGTTTTTATTTCCTCAAGTACAGGGTTGCCCATATTCGACGGACCCATGTTTTTTTTAAAAAAATCAAAGAAAAAAATAAAAATTTGGCGGTTGGCAATCTTAATCATTTAATTTGTTCCAAGTAGATTTGTTTACATCAATTTTTGAATATGATATCTCTCAAATGGCCGCCTCTGGCGTTGATGGCGTATTGTGCCCTTTTTGCAGCATTTTCCATCGTTTTCGCCAACATTTCGGCCGGAATAGCGGCTATTTCTTCACGAATGTTGTCCTTGAGCTCTTCTACGGTCCTTGGCTTGTTAACGTAAACCTTTGACTTCAAATATCCCCACAAGAAGAAGTCAGGCGGCGTCAAATCGGGCGAACGCGGTGGCCAGTCCAAATCACCACTTTTCGACATCAAACGGCCCGGAAACAATTTCTTCAGAAAATCGATTGTTATGCGACTTGTGTGCGGTGGAGCGCCGTCTTGTTGAAACCAGAACTGCCCCATACGCTTTCGACGAATAATTGGCATCACAAAATTGGTCATCATGTCGCGATAACGCTCCTGGTTGACGGTAACAGCATGGCCATTTTCATTTTGGAAGAAAATCGGCCCAATGACCGTTTTCGCACTAACGCCGCACCAAACTGTGACTTTTTCGTCATGAAGAGGCACTTCTTCAATCACCTGAGGATTTTCAGTGGCGTAAATACGGCAGTTTTGCTTATTTACGGTCCCATTCAATGTGAAATGGGCTTCATCGGACATGATAATTTTGTTCCAAAATTGCTCGTCATCTTCGGCCATTTCGATGACTCTTTGGGCCCATTCCAATCGACGAGGCTTGTCCGCAGGCAACAATCTTTGCGTCAATTGAATTTTTACGGGAACAAATGCAAATCAACGCGAATAATCCGTTGTAAAGTGGACCGAGCCATGCCCAACTGCTGAGAACGGCGTTTTTGGGATGTTCTTGGGGACCTCTCAACACTGGCTCATACGGCAGCGATATTCTCGGCCGATCGCCTTGGTCGACTTTTATTTGGCCTCTTCGGATTAGAAAGAGCCTCACCAGTCGAAAATTTTTCGTATAAACGCTTAATGGTGTTCTCAGAAGGCGCACTTTTCACATTTTTTAATTTTTTAAAAGCAGGTTGAGTTTTCACAATTGACTTGTTCTGTTGAATGTAAATTTCAACTATT
>JBAMBK010002120.1:0-67168 GCA_037043435.1 Drosophila suboccidentalis | reverse complement strand
GTAAAACAAAGCGAGTCGTAAAAATACAGACGTTTTATTGGTAAATAGAATAGGTGCGATCATAAATAATCTCTTTTTCAAGCTTTCAAAATGGTTGTAAAGGGCGAACAGGTACATTTCTAGTCTCACTCGAAACTTATGTACACAAATAATTCTGTTTGGAATAGAAATTGTTTCATTTGGCATGTTTATTTATCTCGCACGTGTGCAATAAACTCAAGGGGTATTCCTAATACACAATAATATCAATTTCGCCTTATAGCAGAGTTCATCGACCACTGCAGTGCCGAAGCAGAAAAAACAACGCCAACGCAATCGGCCAAGGAACAAGCGAAATCGATTGGAAGATAACGGAGCTCAATTCGAAAACGAGAGCGAGATGCAGAAAGCTGCCAGTAATCAAAGTCAGAATGGTACAGCGGACAAAACCCGCGAACAAATCATGTCTGAGCGAGAGGCCAAAAAGCAAGCGAAGCTAGCCAAAAAACAGAAGTCAACGACTCCTGCGACGACAATTATTACCGAAGTTGAGCAAACGACCATAACAAAAAAACTAACGACTACAACAACCACAACTACAAAAGACAATTCAGAATTACCGTCAATGGCTTTAGGTACACCCCTAAAAGTCGTCGCCTCAAGTGATCTAGCAGTTCCAGCATGCAAACCCGCAGATTCCAGTTGCGCTGCGACGACTCCTGGTGAGAAAACGCGCGATCAAATCAAAGCGGAGCGCGAAGCCAAAAAGGCGGCCAAGCAAGCTGCAAAGACTGCCAAGTCCGGTGCCAGCAATGTAGACACAATGGCTCAGAAACTAAACAATCTCGAAGTCGCTCCCAAAGCAGCTGCAGCAGAACCTGCTCTAGGAACGGAAGAGGAAAAGGTAAGAGAATTGATTTTGGTAGACAGAAACTAATCTCCACCTCTATATCTTGTAGAAAAAACCAGCACTTAGCAAGGCTGAACGTCGTACGATACAGGAAGCGCAACGTGCAGCCAAGGCACAAGCCCAAACTAAAAAAGCGGCTCCAGTTTCGGCGGCTGCTAAAGGAGCAGCCAGCAGCGTCAAGAAGACACCAAGTGTCACTGCTACGCCTGCCAAGGAGGTCAAGCGTGACAGTGAATCCCCTGGCAAGTCACCAGCCAAAAGTTCTCCACTTAAAGCAGAGCGAGAGTGCAAAGTGAAACTATTCAATCATTTGGTGTGCGCCAACAAAGATGCCAGCTTGTTCATTAATGATGCGCGTGTGCATCCCAGCATTGCTCGCCTGGGAGTGCAGTATTCCGAACGAACTGTTGTAGGATCGAATGCACGCTGTATTGCATTTCTACATGCACTACGGCAGGTGGTGCAGGACTTTGAGACACCAGCCAAGAAAGAGTTTGGCCGCAGTCTTGATGGAGCAGTCAAGTATCATGTGGATCATCTGAACAAGTGTCGTCCGCTAGCCGTGTCCGTGTTCAATGCATACAAGCAGTTTAAGAATCAGTTGACACAGTTGCCCGGCGATAAACCCGAAACAGAGGTGAGCAGCTAAAAAGTCAAACAATTGATTCGCAATTTAATCAATCGGATTATTATCTTTTAGTTAAAGGAGCTGCTTGGTCACTTTATAGACACCTACATAGAGAATCAAATTGGCAAGGCTGCACAGGCAATTAGCAGCTCAATGCAGGAGAAGATCACCGATGGCGACGTGCTGCTCACGTTTGCCTGCTCGTCGCTCATACAGTTCATCTGTGAGGAGGCCAAGCGCCGCAAGGTTGACTTCCGTGTCATTGTCGTCGACTCGAGGCCCTTCTGCGAGGGACAAGAGATGCTGCGTCGTCTGCACGCCCACGGCATTCCCTGTACCTATGTGTTGATCAATGCCGTCGGTTATGTAATGCCGGAAGCCACCAAAGTGATGTTGGGTGCGCATGCATTGCTGGCCAATGGTTATGTGATGGCCCGCGCTGGCACGGCTCAAGTAGCCCTGGTGGCCAACTCGCACAATGTGCCCGTGCTCGTTTGCTGCGAGACGCATAAATTTAGTGAACGTTTCCAGACCGATGCAATTGTCTACAACGAACTGTGTGATCCTAATCAATTGGTAATGAACGCCAAATGCTCCTTGAACAATTGGCAAAAGAGCCGACTGACGCCGCTCAACCTGAGCTATGATATCACGCCACCCGAACTAGTCAGCGCCGTAGTCACCGAGGTGGCCATTCTGCCCTGCACCAGTGTGCCCGTCATTCTGCGCATTAAGCCAGATATTGGATATTAGATAGACCCTTCTTTTGACTGCATCAATATAATAGTTGTCGCCGCATTAACTAAACAATTTATTTGCAACTCACAGGTCCGACTCAGAAGCATGGAAATTTGTTGAATAAATACTTTTTTTATTATACTTTGATCAAACACTTTTGCATAGTAAATTTACCGACTTGCAAGACAATTAATTTATCGAACAAGTTTTTATTTTCATTATCCATGCATTATTTTGCTAGTGGAATACGTTATACAAGTAAACATTAATAATATGTATGCAGTTGTACTTTTTTATATGTGTGTGTGTGTGTGTAAAAAGAGGGCAAGAGAGCTGTTCCAAATTCCAAGCAATTAAATTTAAATCTTGTACATGATAGAATGATTTGCTATAGATATGGAATATGGGCATAGCCAACAGTAAGTGGATCGGAAAGGTAAGTCCGAATTGAAAAGATGTTCTAGATATTAGAGTTAAACTCTTTTAAAACACATTAAAATTTGAAAGTCCAAACATATTAGCAACGGAATCGGAATTCGGAGATGAAGTTGGAAAAATACACTTAAATAAAATCAACAAAAGTAAATTAGCTTTGTGCCCGACTTATACATAACTAGGACCTGTTTTGGGTTCACATTAATGCCCGGAAGCCAACGTGTCATTTGCTCATAATTATCTGAATGGGTCGAATGTGCTTTAAAGCAGCTACAACTACAAATGCAACATTAAATGTAATATTTTATAATATAATTGTATAGCTGTCTGTAATTTATGTATATGTATTACATGCCACGGGAACACACCTAAAACAAATCTGATCACACTTTCGATTTTTCACTTCCACTCTCTCTTTGTTTCTACATTGACTCCACCTCATATGTTCAACAATTTACAGATAGGATTAAACTAGGATGGGACTTATGGACTCTGCTTTTGCATCTGTCGGAAGCAGCCACGGCACACAGGAACCGGCTTGCCGCTGTCGTGTCCTGGCAGAGCCACGTTCTTATCAATGCAGCGCTCGCAGAAGATATCGCCACACCGGAAGCAATGTATCTGCAAGGTTTTAAAAATTGGCGTTTATTGGATATATAATTCAAGGTGACATGCTTTTACCTTTTTGGTAAATTGATCGAAGGGCGTGGAGCAGGAGCAGGAAGTGACATTGCGCATGGGCTTCCAATCTACTGCAACCGAGGAGATCTCCTCGGTCAGAGCTTGCGGGCTCGCCTGCTCGGCATTAAGCGAAAGATTCGCAAAAGACATATTGTTCGACTTAAGCGGATGATCATCGTCGGCAGCGGACAATTCGCTTAGCTTCTTGTCGTAGTTGTATCTACAATGATAATAATTATTTAAAGAGTTTGGAAATTAAGAGCTGCATGCAATTGTACTTGTTGTCGTTGATTTCGTTGGAGGTCGCCTCTTTGCTCGCTTTGGGGTTGGTGGTGGTCGCATCCTGCAGCTTCTTGGCCGACTTGGAAATGTAATTCTTGAAGCTAGCAATGCGTTTCGTCAAGTGCTGCACATGATCCTCCAGAGAGTTGCAGTGCTCCTTGCTGTCTAGCAGTAGATCGCCCAGTGGTTCGCGTGGATGAATGCCGCTTTCAAACCGACTGTACATGCCACGCCAGAATCTAAGATTATGGACACAGATTTAAAAAAATGTTCAAGATGTTTTAGTTGTCCTATTACTTGATGCACTGCGGCGCCAGATTGGCCTTGATCGACTCATCGACATTGGGTTTGTACAGCGGATTGATATACTCGTTCAGATGGTTCGCCATGTAGCCCCACAGCGAAAACGTGCGTTCAGCTAGCTTCAGATCGAGGCGATCCTTCTCGCAATTGCCCACGAAGGTGCCGAATTGACAGGAGTGCACATGATCGTGCAGTATGAGCAGGAAACGTTCGTTAAATTCAAAGGATTCGCTGCGTTGAGACATCAGCTGCCAGGTGCAATCCAGGAACTGCGTAAAAATGGGCGACACCTCACGTGCATCCGTCTGAATGTGGCCACAACGCTCGCTGAATTTGTGTCCAAATGCCAACCAATCCTTCTCGATGAGCGCCTGAAATCCCTTAATTGTGCGATAATACGGATTTAGCATTAGCTGTGCCAGCGAGCAAACTTGTGCAGTGCGATCCCAGCCATCGGAGCAGTGGACAACCACGGAGACGCCCTTATCGACGGCATTGGCAATGAAGCTGCCAAGAAGGGAGGAATGTATGGGATGAGAACAGGCCAGATAAATAAATAGTATTGTATTTACTTACCTCGACGTGTCCAATATGGAGCGAATGTGCTTGAGCCAGCCGGATGACTCCAGGGCATTTAGAAATGCGCTCATTGTGGGTGATTTCTGTTCGCAAGCCTCCAGCAGCTTTTGTAGGCTGGCACGCTGTACATGAATGTTCTCAATGCCGAGAAAATGGAACTTGATGTTCTCGTAAAAGGCCTCGTTCTCGTAGCCTTTGCCGGCAGCCCGATTGGCCATGGCATTGATCTGTAAACAATGCGGGCAGAGTGGATTGTTATTTAAATAGTGTTCAGACAATAATTGCTTTGTTGTTTCTACTCACACGTGGTCGGGTATCCACCACGTACATGTAGTCGGTATTGGTGTTTGTCTTGCGAATGGCCTCCAGCATTTGCTCGTCCTCCAGACAACGCGCACTGAAACCCGACAGCGGCTGGCTGCAGCGACATATGGATGCCTTTTGATGGACACAGATTAGTTTTGTTTGTATTTGATTGATCATTGAGTAAGGCTTTTACCTTATTGTTGTGCAAATAGGTCAATGCGGGTAGACGACCCTTGGAGCGAAAGCGCGAGCTGCTTATCAGCATCAATGTGGTGGCCTCCTTGGGCACATAGATCTGACGCGGATACGTGTCGCACAGCTCATACTTCTCGTTCATGGAGCACAGAGTCCAGTTGTCATTTGGGACCAGCATGTGCTTAAATTCGGCCTCCAACTTGAAGAAATCCCAGCCAGCGTTCTTGGGGTAATCATCCTTAGCCGGCTGATAGTTGAAACAATACAACTTGTTGATGGAAACTGTGTAAAAGCAGATGGATATTGTCAGATAAATGTTTCTTGAAAAGTCCAGAAGGCAGCTGACCCGGTTGAAAGAGCTTCAACAGCGAAGTATAGACATCATGGCATTCCGAGTCCTTGGGTATTACAAATGTCACCGACAGAAACGTCTTGCAGCGTATCAGGAGCGGGGATCCCGTGGTGCTCAGCGGCAACTTCTCAATGCTGGCTACGTGCATGTGTAGAATCTGTAATGTAAAGATAGAAATTACCCAACTGACAATCTCGACTCAACTTTGCCTTGGCCAGTTACGTGCACAAAGTTAATGGTTCCTATGCCCTGAGGTCGCTTAGTAAAACTGTCTCTGCAAACTCTGGGCAGCAGTTTTATTATTAAGGCAAGTGGGAAGTGGATTAAGACCTAGTTCGTCGTATGTAACTAGTGGCAAGAAAATCGATAGTTAAAGCCATCTCACCTCCTAATTGGCCACAGGCAATGCACATGAGTGCCCCAACTTTTAATTAACAACATGGAAGCCTCAACGAGACGTTAATATGCTCATTTGTTGGGTCTCCTGTGGCCACTTGTCGCACTGACGAGACAAAGTGCATAATTGATATACTTAATTACGATGAAGCAATTAAAATGCAATGCTTCCCTGCACGTCAAAGGAAATAAACTGAATCAGCGTGTGCAGGCAAATGATGAAATCTCTCTGATGACAGTTGACACGAGTATGAATGCGAAAATTGCAAATCAAATCATATTTTCCATTGTATTTTAAATTCGTTTAAATCAGGGACAGAAGTGCTATAGGTTTGAATTAAAAATTATAACGACATAGCATTTAATTTATCGTTAAATGGTTGAAAAAAGGAATGATGGTTTGATGGAAATGTATTCATTATTTATTTATATATATATATTTATTCCCTTCATAAGATAAACCTTAAGATAAACTTTTTTGTTATGTAATAGGCAATTTACACTGAGACACGTATAAGGCCGTAACGAAAAAAAGCCGGTGTACATACGGGGTATGTAGGCCTTTACCATATACAAATTTGACAGTTAGGTTTAAATATAAAGGCTCTACGGCTCGCCGGTATTAATAACGGCGTCATTACCGGCCTAGTTTTGACCAAAAAGGTGACAGCTCTGGCTAAAATTGATAAAAAAAAAAAATCGATTGACCACCACAAAAAGTCTGATGGCTCGAATTTTAAAAATGAGCTCTATATGCAGAAATGCTCAAATTAAACATATGTAACTCCGGACATATTAAAATAAGGCAATAGAATTAAAAAAGATAAATTGATATTCTTTGTCCCCCCTCATTCAAAATATCCGCCAGGATCCCTTATGCAGATTTTAAAATTCTGGTTGGTTTATTTGTGATAAGTGATATTTGTTTTCTATACAAAAAAATACATTAAACGCAACATAATTAGGGGCGACTTCAAAACGGCAAAGGAAATGTTGGTCACAAGCTTCTATTGGTCGTTCCTATAAAGCATCATTGAACCCATTTAGCACCACCTTAAATCACTTTCAAGCCGCCAATGTCCGGCTAATGCTTTGGTTTACTTGCACGAGCATCATTGTCTTTGCGGCACTAAATTTTCCATCCATTTCATGAATTTTTCTATTTATTTTGGTTTAATTTATAATAGAAGCCATTTCACAATTTGACACTTCGACGTCAAAATATCGGTTTTTTTTACCGGCCTACCACTTTCGCCGTAAGCTAAGGCTTTTTGCCTACCGGTCTCAGTGTAAATTGCCTATAAGATACCTCAACCAAACTCGCAGATTGTGAATTTGCTCATGTCCTATGCATTCTGCCCTAGTTTGGTTCAAATCGGTCTACTGTACCATTTATTTGCCATTGCATTCAACTCAGATAACTTATTCTTGAAATAAATAAATGCAAAACGACAAATGGAATGAGTAGTTTTAAATTAAACACTTTGGGACTTTGTTCTCATAGATACTCGTACACTATATTGTGCAATAATTGAAATTGAATTTCAGTCGCTTAGCAGCAATTTGTTTGCACTGACAGATTCTTTCACAGCCTGTCCCCAAACGAGACGTCAACATTTAGTTTATTGACAGTGAATTTGTGTTTGCTTTTTCGACTCTTCTCTCGTCCGTTTTGTGGATAACATATGTGCTATTTATTTACCATAGCTTATCTCAAATGAAAATGCATGTTTTATGCTCATGAACAATGTACGCCCACAAACAAAAAGCGCACAGCACGAGAGCTTACAATGGCGCCTTCGCAGCGGGAGGGTGGACAAAGCATTTTAATTTGTATTTATGCAACAGGGCGTATGCGTAATGCTCGTTCTTTTGCCTATTTAAGGCCTGTTTTTTGTACACATTTTAATTAAATAAACTTCTGACCAGTTGGGTCTTAAAGCCCACGGGCGACTTTAATATGCACAAGTTTTCTTTTAAGCCAACAGCCTTGGGGTCCAGAAAAAGAAAAGGAACTTTACACACGTCCTCAGTCCGCCAAGTGGCGGAAGTGCGGGCAATGCAGCTGTCAGACAAACACATACACAAATGTACATACATATATGTACCATATGTACACATGCGTGTGTCGGTGTATTTGCACATGTGCTTGCACTTGTATGAGTACTTTTCATATTATGACGAATACGCCGCGTTTCTTTGAGTCTGCTGGTTTTACTCAAATGTTTAACGAGCGAGGTCAGAAGTGCCAAGCTCAAGTGCACATTTGAACACGTTCAGCGTTTTACACGGTGCCTGCCATTATTTTCACAAACTTTAAGGAAAACAAATAAAAGTTATCTTTCAACGGACATGTCATTATCATTTTAACTAACAAGAACTATTAACTATTCTACTCAATATTATTCTTATCTCTTTTAATTTAAAAGTAAAAATTGAAGAAAAGGTAGCCCCCAGGAAATCTGTTTGCCAAAATTTTCCATGTTCACTTACTTCTTACTTAGATAAAGCATTCTGTTGAAAAACATTCTCGACAAATATTTTGCGAGAAAATTGCCTTTTAAAATGAAAAGTGTATGAATATTTGATGAAAAGTTGTATACAAATAGCTGGCAAAGAATTTCAAAAGAGGGAACCCAACCTGCGAGGAGTTTGTGGCATGCTAAACTGAATATTCTTGGTCTCTGTTTTGTGCAATTCGCAGGATTCCTTTGCGGTTAGTTGAGATACTCGCAAAAGCGCACTTTTAAGTTATACTCGTTTATTTATGTGAATATATTCATCCGTCCAAAGTGTGCTGTGTGGCGACAATCCCAATCCCAACGACAGTTGCTTTAAAAGTCATGCCACAAAATGTTGCCCACCACAAGGACAGAGACAGAGGCAACGAAATTGTAGAAAGCTTTTTGCTTGAACTTGGCAAGACAATACGGCCAACTCTAACCAAACTGGGAGGGAAATAAAATAATTGATGATGTCATAAGGAGCGTGCGGGGAATGTGGGACAATGTTACTTACCCAGGTCTCCTTGTTACTGTCGGGCTCCACGAATATCAAATGTGTGGCCGTCAGATACAAAGTGCCAACTGTCGGATTTTTGGTGTTGTACCGATCAATCATGCGTACATTTTCCACCTGTAAAATGCAAAGAAAAGGGCATTAAAATATTTAATTTCACCATCATTATACAAGATATACAAGGATGCAAGAAAAACATTTCCAGTTTATAGTCTTCAATAAACTCATGCCCCTTTTTTGCCCCCATCTGCTGCTTCTGTGCAGAACTCGTCCGCTGACGTCAACCGAAACTCTACCCCACGTGCCGAAAACTCTGCACGAAATAGTTGCAACCACTCAACCACCCACTGCAAATAAATACACACACACATACGAAGAAAATAAAGCCCAAACAGAGTAAATAAATAACACGAACTGCTGCAAAATAAATTGAAAACTAAAGTTTCTCCTAAAGTAAATTGAGTCATGCAACTCCAGTTAAAAGCATGTTTAACCAAGTGGGAGACAATTATTAATATCATCTAAAAGTCAGACTGTAATTTATTATTATCAATACAAGTCCTGTGCTGAGTTTCCATTTCAAAACAACTTTACATAGCGTTTAAGAATGATAAGGAGCTGAAATTTCAAATATTTATTCTCATGGCTAAAATGTTTATGTTTTTGTTGCAATAAATGAGAATCTAAAGAGTTTATTTATTGCAGTGAATAAAACATTTTAGCCACTCTTTTTAACGAGAATAAGACAAATTGATAAGATAATTCCCAAGCGAATGCACAACGCAACAGGATAAACAACTGAGCAGCAATTAAGATTGATATATTTTAAAGTAATAGACTTAAAGAGAAAGGAACTGAGTGACTGATGTTCTTAGGAGAGGACCGCAATGCCGTCATTCCAATGCGAAACAACAAGTCCTTTTAACGGCAAAGGGCTCCTGCTGAGCGATTTCCTTGCATCATTAGGCAGCCAGAATTTTATGCTTTGATATCCCATCAAGTGGTCTATGGGGATTCGATTTGATTGGATATTAAAATATATGTAAGCTTCTTCGTTAATAAATGTAGCTTGATCAGGATATGCAGTATGTGATTAAAGCAATACTATATCAGCTAAAGTCCCAAGTACCATTCGGTTGTGTTCCCAGAGTTGAACTTGTATGAATGTCAGGCTGCCATTTGAGTAAGTGAAGAAGCGTGCCTTGCAGAGAAACCTCATTTATTTAATTGCCATGCCAGCAACTTGACTCGAGTGCCACTGCAACAATGCAACAAATTGGTATTTCAAGTTGCGGTTGCACTTTGAGAATGAAGGCATAAAAGGAACGACGACTGTGGTGCGCACATGACGCATCGCCATAAAGACGGCCAGGATGGATGGGACAGCTGGATAGTTGGGTTGCAAGCATCGATGGATAACTGATGGCTGACCTACATAAAATATGCGAGGGCATTTGTGCTGACTCGCATGGGAGAACCTCCTCGCAGGATGTCAACAATCTCAGCATATTGTCGGCCTGGTAATGGCCGTAATTTACATATTTCGGACCAGAACTGCCGGCGGCGTTTCGCAGCGAAACAAAGGAAACACCCAACCCAGATTGCTCTTGATTACTTTGCTGAATATTTACATAAAGGAAGAGGCACAAAGGAAATTAGCTGGCGGTGCTGTTGGCTGTTCATTTGGAAGGTTACCTTTTTGAGGACACAGTTGCCGTTGTAGTAGACGGGCGCCTCGTTGAACTCCTCCTCGATCCAGGAGACCACCTTATCGGAGACGAAGGGCGGCACTGGCATTCCCCACAATCGTTTGCCATCCGGCGGCTCTTCGGTCTCCGGTGATATATTATCAAAGCTCAGACGCAGCGCCGATGTTGGCGACAGCTGGCGTTCGATTTCGTTGAACTTATTCATGAATCTTGTGAAATCCATTGTCCCACTGCCAATGCTTAAAAATCGAATATTTGCGTGCACTTGGTAAACGATTATTGATTTTAAATTAACATCAACAACACCAGGAGCCCAAAACAAAATGCCAACAGCTTCTTCGGGCCTTTTAAATCGAATCACGTGAATGCAAGGGGCGTGGGGAGATGGGCGGTGGGCGTTCTTCTTGCTTTCACTTTTCGTTAAGCACACCAATACTCGTACAATAACCCTACATATTTATTTATGTATGCTACTTTGTTATTGGTGGCTGCCCCAAAGTGTAGGTGCTATCAACTTTGGCGACGACCGACAACCGAAAACAGACGCGCCACGTCCCGACGAACGCTTCAAACGAACTCAGCGACGACTGCGAAAGGCGGGCGCTTAAAAGCATGCTACGAACCAAATTGGACATTTATCTGTTGGGGAAATTTTCTGGGCTGGGACATTCTCTCTCGCAGTGTTGACGCTTATTATTCAGTGAAGGAACGTGCAATAATTTAACGTTTTTATATTGCATTTATTTCTTTAAAATTTAATAGCACTTTTTAATATTCAGAATAGCTCTCTATTAATTTATTGATGTTAGTTATCTTATTATTGCACTAATAAGATTTATATTTATCTATAATTTATCCTTCTGTACTGGTCAATAAGTATTCTTATTGGTGTTCAGGAGTTAACAAGGGCCAACAACAAAATCCGTATCGAGGTCTCGCAGACTTGCAATAGGTTTCACAGGCAAGAACTTAACTCTGCGCCTGTGTGGGAACGTGGAGTAAATGAGAGAGTCCCTGTGGTAACGGCAAACTGGGTTTATTTACGTCTATCTAGTTTCAGTTTATGCGCATGTTTTGCAGTCATGTTTATGTAGATATTATGAACAGGTGTAGGCGTCGTTACTGGACATCAAAGCTGTCTCGTCCTTGGCCAACCTAGATGGGTGATAAAAGGGATTGGCCACTGCCGGGTCAAATGTGAAACTGTTTTTGTTGTTGTCTGTCTGTAGAACAGGAAGGAACAGCTTCCACCTGAGCATCGATTTTGAATAAAACATTCAAAAAGCTGCTACTGGTGCATGAGTCACAGCTGACTGAGCAAAGGACAGGTGCGGGAAATTGATAACCAGATAATCCCAAGTACATCCGCACGTTTAACACATTCCGGCATTGATTAAATACATACATACAACTTTGATTGTGATTTACTTACCTTTGCCAACTTGATATCGTCCATTGTTTACGTTTTCCTTTAGTCGCTTCAACAGACTTCCTAAAATACTTTACGGTGCTGCTGCGCGGTCCGTATTTTCACTCGCACTACAATTTTGTTCAAATATTTACATACAAATCAATTTAGTTTTTTTAATTTTTGCCAAAAACAAAAAAAACATATTGCTGCTGCAGCATAGAGGTGGAAGAAACATCAAAGAACGTCGATATCTTCGATAGCTTTGAAACGGTGGCAGCCATCTACCACAAAAAAAAAGTACGATAGTCAGATTAATGTTTTTCTTTCAAACGATTCGATTCGATTTTGAAAATTTCACATGTGTACATTTTCGGTAGTTTTTTGTAGAATTTATAATTTAGAATAAATGATACCAACGAGCTGGAACATTCATTAAAATTATTCCCCCTTTTTTAACTAATTTATATAAACCGTTTAATCGACAGTTGTGGCGGTCGGGCGATAAAGATGATGGTCAGCTTAGTAGCCAGCCCTGCCTTTGGCGCGGTCGACAAAATTTAAACTAAAAATTTTAAAATAAAAATTGAATTTCTTATTAGAAAGTATTTGTTCTTAGCTATCTACGGTGAGATTTACTCTGTATTACCTATTCGGAAAATTAGTGATTGCTTACATCTATTTATTTATTTACGTGGGCATTTGAGGGTTAAGAATGCTAAAAATTTATTTAATTAAGTAACAAATATCGCACAGAAAGCTATAAAAAGTTGTTTTAACTATAACAATAAGTGCACTTTATGTGGTTGGGCTAGTTTAAAATTCATTTACGCAAACCAACGTATTTGGTCCAGACGCCCTTATTATCAAAATATGGCTTGTTGCGCGAGCAAATGATCGCTTCTTTGAAAATGTCTGCATAGATCAGTGGGATGGACGCATGCTTGTATAGATTGAAGAGGAATTCATATATCTGAAATCATAGGCAAAAATGAATCTCATTCAGTGAAAACATTATATCCGCTTACCTTTGCCTCCTGGTCCTTCCAGAATATATGATCACAAAGATATTGCAAGCTCTCCGGAAATAGACAGAATCTCTCCTTGTCATCCGTGGCCACAACATCTACACTGCCAAGCAGTACCGCGCAGCCAGAGAGAACATCCGCAGCCAATATAAAGATGTCCAGTAGATACAGGGCTCTGTTGAGTTTCTCTTTGTTGGAAGCTTCGGCGAGCAGCATTTGAATTTCCAGAAAGATTTCCATAATCCAGTTGCATGCATGCTCATCGCTGCCAAAGGCATACAGCGTGGCGGCCAGGTGGCGGTAGAAGAAGGGCCGTTCCTCCGCTCTCCTCTCGTAGGCATCGATGATGGGAGATAACCATTTCAAGGGGTTCGGCAGTTTTTCGTTATACAACACCAGATAGCATCGAATGATGGTTGCCTTCTTCAGTTTTCCAACTGGTGTTTCCCACCAGTTGGCGGGTGTGGTCAGACCATCGATGGCACTCGGATGCAGGACGGACACCACTTCGGTGTAGCGTTCGAATAATCTTGAGTCCAGATTCATCGAGTCCATGTAACGCTCCACAATGAGCGTGAATACATCGAGCACTTCGGGTATCTCACACTTGCCAGTGTATATGTACTTGACGCTGTCCAAGAACTTCTCAAACAGGCAGCCTACGATACGTAGATTGTGACTGGACATCAAAGACAAATAATGGTTATTAACTTACCCTCGGAAAAGTCGTTTAGTTGCGACTCCTTGAAGCAGTAGACAGCCACCTTTTCAGCAAAGGTCTTCAGGATTTGTAGGTTGACGCTGTTTCCGATTTCAGGCAGAAGGGAAAACAATAGCAGAAGATCCTCCTCAAAGCAATTGGGTTCAAAATCAGCCAAGAAATTCTCCAGAAGCCTTCGCGCAGTTCCACTGTGAAGAGCCTGATTTTTAGCTATCATAATGCAGTATTTTCTCGCATCGAACGAGAGGTGGAAGAAGCTGGTCAGACAGCTCCAGTCCATCGGTGGTATCGGCTTGGAGAACCGCTTGGAGAGAGCACGCAGAGCAAAGGTGACTGCATAGGGTTCTGGCACGTAGTCGCCGAACCGGGACTGACTAACAAGATAGTTGGTGACAGCACGTAAGGGACTCGTCGCAAATAGTCCCATCAGCTTGCGGGGCTCCGGTTTTCCCTCGGGAAGCCGATAGACGCCGCTACGGAAACCACTGATCTCGTTGCCAATATAATGGGCTATCAGATCCGCAGCAGCATCTCCGCATTCAGGTCGTATCTTCTGCAGTAGCTGCACCCACACCTCGCCTGGTATGGTCTCCTGTTGCTGAAGATCCACCAACTCTCGGGCACCTCCAGCTGCAACGGCACCGCCTCCCACAATCTCAAAGCGAAATTGCGGCGGAATGTGACGTAGACTCAAGGTATTGCCCGGCTCATAGCTTTTGAGAGCGACAAGGGCATTGCGCACCTGAGTGGCATCTGTATTGGGTCGACTGATGGCCTGCCACAGCTGCTCAAGTGCATCATCCGCCAGTTTCTCGTACTCCAGTGTTGGTGTTTGGAGCAGAGGCACAAGACCAAACAAGTGATAGAGGGACTTCAAAGTTTGAGGCCTCTGCTCGGCACGAAACTTGCTGCCCAAAGCCTGCCAAGTTGAGGCAATGTTGACCGTGTGACTGTCACACAGAGCATAGATGGCATCCAGTGCCAGTGACGTGGCCAGGTCACCAGATTCATCGGTGCAGCTGTTCAACGTGTTGCTCAAATGTGGCAATAACTCGGAGCCATGTAATGTGGGTCTGTAAAAGAAGTAATAGACGATTGAATATCACATTAAAGAAGCATTAGAAGTTGCTAAGTAGTTACTTTTCCTGGCAGATCTCACGCATGGCGTGAGTTCGAGCTACTTCCAACTCCCAGCGCTTATCGTTGTCCGGCAGCGGCTGTGCAATTTGCTTCAGCAGGAAGGGGTAGGTCCGCGTCTCCACGCGCCACAGCCTCAGATACAAGTCCACGCAGAATGTGGCATTGTCAGTCGACAGATTGCGAATGGTGTTCAATATCATGGGCACATTATCCTAGAGAAAGAGACTGGATTAGTTGAGTTAATCAAATTCTAATTCATTTTTACCTTGGACACGGCAAAACTGGACAGACCGCGAAGCAGCTCCAGCTGCAACTCCGGATTGTGTTCATGGGCGAGTTTGAAGATGTACGTCATGAGAAAATCGTAGGCTATAAACTCGTTCACCTTGATTATCTGCAAGATGACCTCGTAGATCTTGAACCAGCAGTCAACAGGCGGTTCCCGCGACAGAAACAGCGCACGCAGGAATAAGTGCAGGCGCTGGCAAAAAGCCGTATTTGACTTGACATTCAAAGCATCTACAAAAGCGAAGACATCCTTATTCTCGGAGACATCGAAGGATTCCACCAGGTTCGCCAGATCGAAGGCAATGGCAATGTCCGGGTGATAGTTGCGCATGTGCGCCGGCTGAAGCTCCTTGGTGCAAATGCGTGCGGGAAAATCCCCCGTTGCATCTTGTGGCTTCTGTTGATCGAGCACACGCTGGACAATTTGATGTGCCAGCGCCAGACCCTCTGCGGGGATGAATGCAGTCTGAGACATCCACTGAATGATGCCGTCCAGACACATGTTCAGAATGTATTCATGGCCACAGCGCTCCTGCACCACCACAAACACAATGATGCGCAGCAGATCGGTTAAGTAGAAGGGTGAAAGCACGTGGAGGCATTCGGCGAGCAGCACAAGTAGCACGTGGTAATGATGACGCGTGTGCTCGCGCGTTGCATGCAGCACGCGCAGCAGGCACTGCAAGCTTGGGCGTGGATCAATGCCATAGTTGGCCAGCTGCTTGATGAGAAGCGCTTGGTAAATGCACAAATCGATGGACTGGGCGTGGTCTGACTGCTGCAGAAAGTAATCGATGGCCTCGATGACCAAGATGCTGGTGCAGAGGCAGGTGCTGGCGTTGTTGAACTTGCTCCACGACAGCAGCTCCTGCATAAGCGAACGCGCCTCTGGCTGACTGTGGCTCAGGCCGAGCAAGCACGTCCAAATGGGCTTGACATCCTGCAGCGTCTGCGGATTGCACAGGACATACAAAAAGACTGGACGCAGATATTCGATGCTGTAGCTTCGGATGCTGTACATAAAAACGTTAATAATTGTATTGATCTTATGAGATTTGCATTTACTTCTTGTCGTGGTGCTGGCAGATGCCAATGATCTTATTGCTGACATCATGCATGTTGGCACTCGTGTGTTGCATCAACGATATCAGCGGATGAAGCTGCGTCTTCAGGCCATAAGGACATTGATATGTCTCCCTGTCCTTAAGTAGCGTTGTCTTGCGCTTCAGACTCAGCATCTGGAGACCCAGTATGCTCTCCGTAATAACGGCAAAATGCATAGGTCTGTAGAGAGAGAAAGAGAAAAATGTTAGATAATTATAATTACTGGATGCGTATCAGTTGTTAGACGCCATTAAGTTTGAACGGGCTTAACTGGCCACTTCCGCCGGCGGCACACCTGACCAGCCTTGCCCAGAGAGGGGTCAGGTGGCAAGTGGTTGGACTTGCAACCATATCGTTTTGCGTTTGACGTGGTAATTACTATTCACGCGGCGTCCACAATGGTTGCCTGCTTTAATTGCGGTTTGTGGTGCAACGAGCAACGAGCAATTAATATGCAATCCTTTTTAGTTGCACTTGGCTCTTATCAAGGTTAATTCCTGTATTACATGCTGTTTACTTGGCTGTTTACCACTTCTTGATTACTTCTCTTTGTTGGTTTGTTGTTTTGTTGGGTGGGTGCGTCCTTCAGAAGTGCAAACATTTCAAGTTCAATGCCGCACGTTTCTTTTGGCTTGCATATCAAATATTTGCCACTTGGCCACTTGGCTGGCAATTTGAATTTGAATATGGCCAGTTGTAGCATCAAGGCCAAGACGCTGTCCTTGACGTATTGCTTCCTCTGGGAGTGGCGGCATTACGGAAATGGCTAATAGATTTTTAGGCGTCCTGCATACATAATGCGTACATTTGAATTGTTTCGTGTCACTCGCTGGGCAGCAGGAATCGGATTGCGGCCAATGGGTCAGCAGCAGGAAGCTATGCAAATTGCTCACGCAGAGGCCAAGTCAATGCCAATGTGCGTGTAAAAGCGTTAACAACTGGCATGACTTGTATTTCATTCATTTAAGCTTTTAGCATTTATCACTTGTCATGCAAGTGCAAAGGAGCATGCCAATTAATTGGAACGCACGCGGCATGTGGTGGTAATCGGATTGGCATTGGTGAGCCTTCAATTAGCTGCTAATCTAGTGCCTCAGTCAATGGTCCAATTGGTAATTTATGCAATACCTTGCTAACGATTTAGCAATTGCATTCACTTGCTCTCCTTTGCACCTACAATGGACAATTGGTCGCCAGCCCCTTTTGGCGGAAGTGCAAACAAAGCCAGGAGGCGCCCTTAGGCCGTGTGTGTTTGGGTTGTTTGTTACCCAGACTTACCCTGAATTGGGCAGCATTGACAGGAGCGTGTTTTGTACGCTGTTGGCATCTAGGACGCCCTCATCGACCAGGCGGACCAGCGTCTGACAGCTCATCAGGCTGAGCTGCATGTGCTCGTGCTTGCATTGCGCTTTCAGGAACTCAATTTCCTTGATTTGGTGGTCGGCCACCTGCTTTTCCTTGGACTCGACAATCTTGTTGTAGATCTTCTCCAGACAGGCGGCCAGCTTGACCACCGAGCTATTGGCCTTTATGCTGTTAAAGTCCTCCATGTCAGCGGCGTTAAGGGCTGAAACAATAAGCAACGACAAGTTTCTTTTTAATAGGACAACTTTAAAAACTTTGAATTCCTATGTGAAATTGAGTTCCTCGAACACACACAACAGGACCACGATTTATGGTTTGTTTGGGCACCACACGTATTCCACTTTTAAGTCTTGCTACGCGCGTGTCCTTTCGCCCGCTCGGTCGCCACTCGAATGAAGGCGCCGCGTTTATTTTTGAACATTGCAACGGCACAAGCCAAAACAACTCACACGTTGGCTCACCTACGCCTCCCGGTGGGTGTGTTGCCGCTTTGTGCGTGCCCTTCTAGATTTTCGATAGCCCGCAACGTGCAACGTCATATAGTGTCGATGTTCACGAATTAAAAGTCTTTCTTGACACTGTCAAATTTGTGAATCTATTATTGTTTGCATTAGTCGGTTTAAAATTGCACGCTATCAATTTGTAAACAAACTTTAAAGTAAACGCGAAATGAGCAACGAAAACGCAAAAAAGAGAAACGTAAACGCAAAACTTTAGGGCTGAACGCGATTTGTACAACGTGCGCAAAATCAGCAACGTAAACGCAAAAGCAGCGACGTAACAAACGTTAACATATTCAAATACGTTTTAACGGGTGAAATTCAATTTGCCGTTCCTATTGTGAATGGAGAGAATGGAATATTAACTAATTGTCGCAATGTTTACTCATTTATTTATTTAATAAATTTGAAAAAAAATTGATATATTATGTTTACAATATTACTAGAACAAAATTTATTGAAAAATCACTATGAAACTAATCAGAATTTTTTTTTTTAAATATAAAGTTTGCAGAGGGTTAAAACTAAGATGGAGAATTAATTTTTAAGTCAAGCAATATCAGAGCACAGAGAGAAAAAACCGTACTAGTTATTTAAAATTAAGTATTTGCGATTCACAAATTATTTTTCTTCAATTTTTAACTTATGTTATCAGAATTTTCACTATTTTCTTCTACAGTATTTTAAAACTCTTAGGTTTCATTAAGTTCTAAGTATATTTATGTATTATAGGGTAACCTAATACCTTCTTATTACGTTTACGTTTAAGTTTACTTTTTATTTTCTGTGTTCTTTTTTTTAATTTTTAAAAATGTACATGTGTTGAGATTTTTCCACAGTTGTGCAATTATGGATGATTGTGTAACAAAGGAAAAGTGTGTAAGAATGCAGTAAAAATAAATATACTCAGCGGTGGGATAGCGCTAAATGAAAATCAATTGGGCAATACTATTATTTGGGATGCGTTTTGGTTCCAATCATTTAAAAATTTGAAATAAGAGCCATAGTGTTAAGATCAAGTGTCATGTTCTTATTTTAAGTTTAATTACAGAGCTAAAAGAACTTGGATTACGATTGAGTTGTACTTTCAAAGTTATTTTTAGTTTGATATTATCAAAATTGATAATAGTAATTTTAGTAATTTTAATCTTTGTATAAATCAAGTTTAAAAATTGTCGTTTTAAGTACGAAATACCTGATGTTTTCGCATTGTGAAAGACGTTCTGCATGAAAAATATATGAATAAACATTAAGTATAAAATTTGTTAATAATATTTTCCCTTTTCTATTGTGTTTCTTTTGTATTTTATATTCCAAAGTTGATTTATAACAGTACTTCGCTACAAGTTCTTCTTCACTGCTTCTCACTTAATTGACTTTTTGCATTTTTGCAAAGAGCCTAGCCGTAAAATAAAATTAATTATGTTGCTGCAGCCATAAAAATATAACCATACCAAAGGGAGTAGATTCAAGGCAACTTGGTAAAAGGGGCAACGAAGAGTAAAATATCATAAATGCGAGTCGGCACTAAAAGCGGAAAGTTGCGTACGGACCTATGAGCCAAAAGACTTTACCGTAACTTCGAATATAAAATAAGATAAGCGTGGGCAAATTTAAACTGCAATCGCTCATTGCGCGACCAAAGCGAAAGCTCAAAGGCAGATTTAACAAAGGTAAAGCCGAAGACATCCTAACTTCATTTCCGCTTCCTGGCAAAGGCACTAGCGAAAGTCAGTTACCAAACTCGTATTTTTTTTCTTTCTTAACGCGGTCAGTCTTAACCTTTGTCGGTTTTGGGCGGGGATTTATGATTTTATTACCGCATCGCGATGCACAGCTCAACCTGTGAAATGCGCCTTGAAAGTTTTTGTTTCGTTTCAAAGTTGATTTTGTGTTCAAAAATGTTCCTCCAACTTTTTTACATCTCATCCTGACTTGGCAAAGGCGGAAAAGAAACAAAGCAAAGTCCTGATTTTCTCGCATTTGTATCCTTGGTCAAAAAATAAAATTGGCCCCTTCCACAACTAAATAAAAATTAATTCTTTAAAGTTTTATTCAGATTTTAATTTTTATTATTTTTAGCGCTTCCTGAAGGCTTTTGATGATGACTGAGGTTGCCAAGCGCTGCCGGGACTAAGCCCAAGCAACATATTAATAATAAATGTGTATATGCATACAAGTACATACACTGGCGAACATATTTATTGGCACAGCAAGCATTTTAACATTTGGGGGTCATTAAACGTCATTTAAATTCCGTTTGAATGATAGAAAACTTTCCTTAACCCATTAACCCAGGTCTACTTTTGAAACTTTTGATGCCAATACGTTAACGATAACTGTGCAGATTAGCCCCCAAGCTGTGCCAATAAATATGTTCGCCAGTGTACATATGTACATATAATTTGGGTTTATGCATATTTACCACCTGATTGTGTGCGTTACAAATATGTGATAACTTTTCGATTCGTCGACCTGGAAACATTTGTAAAATACCATTTCTTATAGTTGAGATTTCGTGCAAATGACCACCAAACAAAGAGAAAACTCTGCGCTTATCTTCATTTCCATGGCAATCTGAAGATATGAAACCAATGAGTTTAGTTTGCAATTCAAAGAAAAAAATAAATGGAAACTGTGAAAGAAAACTTCGTTTAGCTTAGCTTCGCAAAGCTAAGAAAAAAGAAAACTTAAACTGAGGCACACTTTAATAACTAAATATTTTCGGTGAAGCAAGATAACCTGAGTATTTATAGTTTTGTATGGATGTAAAATGTTTTCAAATTATAGTAAAAAGAATTTAATTGGTTTAATTAAAAGCGATTATAATTTGTTACTTTTGATTTTAGTTTACTTGGCACTAAGAATTATATATAAGTTTTCCTGACCCGTGCATAAAATTTGCATAAGATGTGAGTGAGTGTACACTTCAGTAAGTGTGTGTTTGTGCTTGAAATGTTTATGTTGCTGTTGATACATTCAACATTTAAGGCAGGTTGAGCTGCACGTGGCAAGTGAACTTGCATATGGCCACAGTATGCAGACTGGCAGCTTCAGGCAGTAATCATATTGCTTCAATTAAATGGTGTCGACAATTAATAATGCACAAATTTACCTTGCTGAAACTTAATATGCTTTTGGCGTCAATAATCAAATTAAAATACATATGCATGCAAATACATATTCATACACATATTTAAATATGTATTTATGTTCATGGCAAATATTTATGAGCATACAACCGTTTTAAGATTAATGCGAAACAGACAGACTGACTCTACTTGGTAACTTAAATGAAATACAGAACTTTAGTTGGAAACTTTTAGAGCCTCTAAGGCGCTCTTTACTTCCTCCGCAATATTGCGGAGCGAGTACATTGAGAATATGAATATTTATATTCACCTGTTTGCACTCAATTTCCACAAACTCGACCAATGAATATTTATAAAGCACTGCGTCAGTCAGTCCGTGAGTTTTAACGCCGACAGGCACTTGAATATAACGCATACGCAGCGTTGTCTTCAGCATGTTAAATAAAATGGGAAGTTTCTCCGTTGGCAACAGATTCTACTTATACACATAAATTAATATGTACAAAATGATTGCATCCATGATGACGGCTTGAATTTAACTAACGATAAGTTGCTAATGAAATTAGGTTCAAATTTGATAGTTATATTACAAGAAAAGGCATTACATTTAACAAGTAATTCAGCTTCAAAACTGCAACATATCCGATTCACCAACATACAAGTTCTTTTCGCTTATTACACATACGCCAAGTTGTGCTGGACTTTAAATTGCCTATGTGAACGGCCCACATTTAAACATGTTGAATCGTTGGCCACAAGAAACAAGTCCTGAAAAACCTTTTCAATTTTCAACTGGCTATTTACTTTTCAAATTTGGAATAGCTTCAAAAATATATATATAGTCTGGTGTATATATGTATGTTTGTGTATATGTATGTGAACTGTAAATATAATTTGTGCGGCACGTGCGTAAATTTTAATGAGCCGCCTGCGAGCGACCTACAAATTGAAGGGAATTGTGCCGTCCATTGTTAACCGTTGGCTTCATACGTTAGAGTCAGAGCCAAGCCATTACTTGTGAGGTAAGCTGTCGGGAATAAATGTATTTATATATATAAATAAATATTTATTATTTTTGCGTGGGCAGAACATCGCTTCTGTTTATGTTTATCCAAGTAAAAATATATTCAGTATGCCAAGTAAGGGTTTTGATAAAAAAAAATAAACATTTTTACTTTTTTATTATTATAGCCAAATATAGGCAAAAATTGTGGATCCTACTTGTTTTTTAACCGCGGTTTTTTTTATCTCTTTTTAGGCAACTTAAGCAACTATACTAAAAAAGAAAACAAGTTTGAGATCGAAAGAGAATCGGGTCTGTTCCGAATTCCGAAAACGAGTCGATTTGCCACTAAACGAGTTGATTGCTGTTCCGAATGCCGAAAATCGACAATAATTCTCGTTTTCAAAACGTGTGCTGTATATGACATTTAAAGCTTTAAACTTAATACCTTAAATTATAAAATGAAAAATTTTAATAACGTTAAACTGTTTTAGAATCGATTAACATCACTACTTCAAGCTTAAACAGTTAAAGTATTTTTTAAAAGAATTTTTTAAGAGCATCTAAAAAATGTTTTATAAAAAACAAAGCCGAGCTGTTCTGAATTCTACTTTAATTTTTGATATCGATACCAACTCTCGCAATTAAAAGCTGCTTCAATTGAATAACGAAATTCGAACAACGAAGAATTAGTCGAATTTACATTCTATCTGCTATATTCAACCTGAAATACTTGAAAGTAAAAAAAGACCATTTCGATCGTAATCGGGAACAACATATAGTAAAACGTTTGTTTTCGATTCATTTATACTTTTTGAAATCGTTCGAAATGCGGAACTGGCCTGAATATTTATTTATTCATAGTAAATACAATGCTAAAATTGTCAAAATAGTTGCTTGACTAACCGTATAATATCCAAGTATATACTTTCAAATGTTTATGCTTATAATAGATTATAGCTTTTAGCTTCCCGTTTCAGCTTGGTAGGCATAATTTGCAGCACATGGCGACACGCGGTTTCAAATCGCTAAATGGCAATAAATTGCAAGCGCAACATTAATTAAGAAATTCAAAGAGCAGCCACAAGCCGCCGCATGGGCATTCATTGTAGTACACCAAACGAACTGATGCTGACCCTAAGGCTAACACACATACAGTCGCTAACACACATACTTGGGCACTCACTTGCACACATTCACATTCACGCACTCATTCACTGGCGACTTTGTGCGGCGAGGGTTAAAAGCATAAAAGCCCGAGGTGTTTAAGCATATTTGCACAATCATGCATATACTATACATGCATGTATGTGTGTGTGTGTGTGTGTGCTAAGCATTCAAACATGTGTGTGTGGACCGTTACCCACTTCTATGTATGTCCCCGCGTAGGGCACCGCACAAGTGCCTGTGGTTCCAGAGTGTGAAATATTTCCCTCACACAGTAAGTGCATATGTGTGTCCTCTGTCTGAGAGTGTATGTGTGTGTGAGTATGTTTTGGTATTCGCCATATCTTGTCTGGGGGCTCTGACCAGCAGCTCCTAAATAAACAACAACGACGCTTTGGTATTTCCTGTTTAAAGTTAAATTTTGGGCACAAAGTTCGTGCCAATATGTTATTCGACAATTCGTACTTGTAGATCTACATAACCCAGTGATAAATATGTGAGTGTGAGTGTGAATTTTAGTATGAGTACGGAGGCCATTTGAACTTACACCAGAGATGAAACTATTTTGTTGTGTGGTTTTTGACTTTGTGGAGCGACCCTTTCAACAAATAACAATGCGTAGAAGGAACATTCTAAACCAAAATAAAATGGCACATCTTGATATGCGAGTATTAAAGTATTAAAGATGTCTGGGTCTCAGACAAGTTTTAGCATTTATGATAATTTAATACATTTGCATAAATCTACTTGTTTAAGCTGATTGTGTTTCCCCTAAATGGGAGCATTATAATTTGTTAAAGAAATATGATAGTAATTGAAGACAACATGGCCAATGCATAATGTTAAGTAACTGTATATATGTACTTTGTGCTTATGTGAATCTGCTCAAAAAACTGTGTTAAAGTAAAATTTATAGAATACATTTTACTATACTATATTTATACTTAGGTCTAAATTCAATTAATGCCACATATAATAATATACTTAAATACATAAATATATGTATTTAATTATTCAGTTAAATATTGCATCAATTGGGCTGTTTTAATTATTGGAAGAGTTTATTATTTATTTGATGAGTACAGGTTACTGAGTTTGTCGTAAGTCTATGCGATGCACAAATACGATTCAAGGGTCTTAAAACTTAACCTTGGTAAGGTAAAATCGGGGCTTGAGGCTCAGGCTGTCCTCCGTTGACCAAGTTGCCAAGGCTCAACTGCAGGGAGCGTAAAATGCCAATGGGAATCTGTAAAAAAGCAAAAGTGAAATACTGATTTATTCAAAATCGCCAGAGTTCCGTTCAATACTCACTTCGAGTGCGCCACCCACGACGTTGCTCTGGGCCTGCGGGGCAATGACGTGACTTTGGACTTGTGGTCTTTGGGCAACCGTCTTGTGGGTGTTCAGTGTCTTCACCGCTGCATGCTGTACAGAGATAGAAAGAAAGAGAGAGAGAGTTAGAGAGAGCGAGAGATTATTTGTAATTAGTTGCAGTTGCTAGATAAAAAATATGGCCAAAAAATCAAAAAAAGCTCTTTAAATGCCAAACTTTCATTAAGCTGCCACCGAAATAAAATTAAATAAAATCGCATGCAGAATTGTTGAAATTGTTTCAACAAGTTGAGGCAGCTGCTGATGCCGCAGAGCCACCCACAAATGTTTTAAATAAATTTACAGCATCAAAATGCGCAAATGTTTTGACCCAAAGCGAAACTTGCACCCCAAAAAGCCAAAAATTGTAGCCAGCAGCTATTTTCTCATAGCTGTAGGTGGTGTGTATATTTGTTGTGTGTGTATCTGTGTGTGTGTGTGTTGTTTGTGTGGGTGTGGTTGTCGGGTCCAGGCCACAGCTCATCGCATTGTGTGCATTACATGTCCGTTGATTTTTGTTGTTATTTTGACTGTTGACTGTTACCTTCGTCGACGATACCGATACCGATACCTCCTTGGCGTCCTGTTGCTGTTCCGGCTCCACATCCAACTGCGTTACATACACATTTGTGCGTTGGCGTTGACGTGGGCGTTTCACACGTAGGCGTGGCCTTTTGACAATTATTACAGGTGCTGGCTGTGTGTTGTTGCTGTTGCCCGATCACGATGCTCCCTGGGGTTGGCAGTGCGGCTGCTTTAACATGATTTTCATTGATTTCACCCGCCGCACTGTGGTCTGACTAACATGGATAGATTAGGCATACATTCGAACTCTCACACACACACACATACAAGCATCGATGTTCGAGTTTCAAACACATTATATATGACACTGTCAAATTTTGAACTGATTGAGGCCTCTACTTAATAGTTAATTGATCAATGATAATTAATTGAAATTGTTGTTTTGTTATGGATTCAAATTCAAAACAAATTAAAGCTTTTATAAAATACAAAAGTTAATTTGGCCGCTTTAAGCAAACTAACTGAAAGTTATTCAGACTTCCAGTGTGTGTAAATTATTGTCAAATTCAAAATTAACTCCCAGTTCATATTTAATTTAACCAAGCTCAGGAAACCATAGAAAATTATACGTAAACTATTTTAACTAGTTGTTAATCATCGGATTTGTTTAATTTTTTGTTTACTTGAAATGTAACAAAGAGATTCAGTGACATAATTAGTCAAAGTGTGTTTAATACATAAAGTCTTGTACTATCAAATCTTGACGTTACTCCCAGTCTAAAATTCTCAATTAGAAAAATGGGCAAATAGACTCATCGAGTAGACTAGACTTTTTTAGAGGGATCGCAAGGGAAGCTCTAATTTTCTCATTTTTCTGACAATGCTTTACTTGCTAAATTGTCTCCAGAAGAAGACTAACAATGTGTGGACTGAATCATGACTGATAGTTAATTCTCGACTGTCACTTACGTTTGGAGCAATCAGAGTATACTTCTTAGGTGGCTTGACCCGCTGCACGTGGGTCGATGGCGTTGGCAACACAGCAGGTTGATCCTGCACTGAAGCTGGAGCTGCGGTCGCATAATGTGGCGTCAAATGGGCAGACGAGCCGGACACGTGGCCAGGTCTGTGGGCCTCAGCGCCGATATAGCCACGTTCACCGACACTCCCGCCCAGGAGGGCACTGGCGCCAATATCATCGTTGGCCTGAGCTGCGGCATAAGCTCCGCCAGCCGTGCGTCCTGTGAATATGTATGTATATAATAAGTGAATTAATATGTGATGTAGACTTAATTCAATTAGTGATGTATAAGCCCATACCATTCAGGCCACCTCCGATACCTGCGGCTGCACGCGGTCCCCATGGAGTGCCCGCCGAGGCGCTGAGTCCGCCGTGAGCCGCGTTGCCCGTCAGCAATCCTCCCAGTCCGGCATCCGCATGGTAGCCGGCAAAGTTGACTCCCACCTTGCCATCGCGCAGTGTAATCAGCTGCCGGTAGAAAGTAGAAGAGATGAATACATTTCAGATGTGATTGAAGTGATGAAGATACAGTGAGTTAGCCAAAGTTAGCTACACATTGCGTATACTTAATATTATTGAAAGTTCTAAGCTTTGTTTAGGCACACAAAACTTTGCCATAAGACGTTTGGCCATTTTTCACAAATAGTCAAAGTTTTTGTGCCCCAAAACTTTGAGTGAAGACCTTAAGATGTAGGCAACAAGTTTATGTATATTTTTGGGTCTACACTTAGATTTGAAGGCTATCACGCCACCGCCACATCCACCCCGCCCTGCTCCTCTGCCCCTCTAGTTGCCAAGATGCGTCAATCAATTTTAATTAAGTTTGGGAACTTTGTTATAAAATCCAAAGCCGAATAATATTGAATTTCATTTGAACACCTGGTATATTCTATTGACACAGGTATAAAGTCAAAATTACTGACTTCAAATCAGACCTAAATAGTGCTTAATATGGATAACATTTAGATAGACCGTGTTATTTGTATATGTAACAGGGAATCAAATCGCAATAAATAATGGTCCTGTCTCGGCTTGAGTACGTCCCGAACCAACAATACAATTTTATACAAATTTAAAATATTTAAAAAAAACACGTATATTTTTGAAACAAAGCTAAGATATATTTTAGATAAGTGTATATTACACAGCAAAATTATATGCGTACAGAAAGCAACAAATAATTTTTGGAAAATCGTACCTAAGCCGTATCGGTACAAACGTTTCGTTTTCGGTTCCGGTACTAAATATGAAATGGTTAATTCGCTTAACGGTTCCTTTACTGGTTCCGGTACTATTTCCTCCTATCTATAATTTCTTTTTAAAGAGGGAATCTCATCTGTCGCTTACAAGTGTAATTGTAAGTTATATTTGTTGGCTGGAAGATAACACGTTGATTATACAATAGAATTATAAAAAGTTGGGACATAATTAAGCTAGAGAGAATGATGCAGATACTCTGCACTTAGTATTAATTATTAAAAGGTCTTAAAACTGAAATAAACTATTTCCTTTCAATCCAATCTTTTAACATGTGAGCCATAGAACCATATGGAACATACGAACCCGACACTTGACACAACTCTTTCTCTGCAGCGTAAATGGTTCTAATTTAATTATTTTTACATTCATTTTTACAAGCTGACATTCGCCTGTATCAGTACTGATACACGTCAAACTGTTAAAGTAATTAAAGTAAAACAAAGATAACGAGGGAGGTGCGGCTACAGTCGGGTGTACTCGACCGATTTTAACCAAATTTGGTCAAAATGTATTTGACCATCCCATATGCAAATTCTGTCAGTTTAACTAGTTGAGATATCTCAAACAACTAAAAAGTTTTTCATACTGTGACTTGATTTTCGACTGATCGTTCCTATGGCAGATATATAATATAGTGGCACGATCCAAAATTAAAAACAAAATTTATGTGCGACCGGTATCCAGGAACCTACATACCTAGTTTGAGGTCTCTAGCTTTTATAGTCTCTGAGATCGCTTGTTTCATCAGACGGACGGACAGACGTGGCTAAATTGCGTCGGTTGTTGATGCTAATCAAGAATATATATACTTTATGGGATCGGAGATGCTTCCTTCTGCCTGTTACATACATCACACAAATCCAATATACCCTTTTTGACCATTTTCAAGGTGAATAGGGTATCAAAGCAAGCAAACAGTTGCGAATCAAGAATACAAATATAACCATTTAAAACGGCATTTTGTAATTATTTTTCCTTACGATGAATCTTAGTAGGGTGAACTTTTTAATCTTAGTAATATGAAATAGATTGCAAGTGGAATTGTATATAAATATTTGTGTTTATTTGTATACGATAAGAGTATATATAATAAATATGGAATATCATATCTCATATCTCATAAAATATGCGAATGGCCGTATTCTTTGCTTTGTGTTTCAATGCTATCTACCTTTATACTTTATTGACAGTCCCTTCAAGATACTGGATAACTACCGATCGGGCTGATCACACTAGGTAACAAAATCAATAAAAATTTCAAAATTCGTACAGCTTTGTAAGTCTTTCGATTGAGCTATCGTATACAAGGTTGACGTTTATGTTAAGTAGTGTAACGTTTGGTTACAAAATATATTAAATATTTGCACAGTTTGTAGCTGCTTCAGATACATAAATGGATCTAGCTCATTCAGTTGAATGTGTGGACACACTTGCTCTGGGCGCACATGTCGACATACTTACAAATCTATATCAAAGTTAGTGATAATGTGATAAGCAGTCAGTCGGCATGAGGTTGTGAGCGAGTTTGGACATGAAAATTGTTTTTTTACGCCGAAGAAAACAGAAAAGTTAATTAAAGTGCAATCTGCAGAGGAATATTGTGAATTGTGCAGAAACATTTTGCAAATAAGAGAAGCAAGATCGACAGCAACCTTGTTTGTACTTTTAAAAGAAAGAGAGAGTAAGAGACAGAAGAAGAGAGACAGAAAGAGAGAGAGAGTTAACAAAGAAAAACAACTGATACTGATAAGCGAAAACGTCAATATTTCCAGCTGGTAACTTGTCCGCAGCTCATTGGGACCTCACACCTCGTCTTCGTTGCATGAAGACTCCGAGTGTATTTGCTGGCAGTGAGTGGAGAAGTGAGGCAGGTGTTGCACGTGTCGTCAGTGCAGCTGTGTGCCACATGTTGACATGTTGACAAACGCAGCATTTGTCAGCCTGTTGCTCTTCTGGCTGGCGTCTCGTGCCCGGGGCGCCACGGTCACCTGGGGCCAGGTTAACAAATATGCGAGCACGTTGCACGCACAAGATGTTTACTTACCACGTGATAACAGCACGGATGCGGATGGGGATGCGGAAGTGGTTGCGGATGTTGTATATGGATTGCAGGTAAGAAAAAATACACACTGTGTGTGCGTACTATGGGCATAACATCTCGTTACTCGCATAGAATGCCGATGGTTATACGATAACAGCGGTGCACGCTTACGATATGACGCCGCTGGAGGAGCATGGAGGCGACGGTGGCACCGCACAGCTGCTGAGTGGTGGGGTGGGTCAAAAACATGCCACGGTGCGCTTCAAGCGACACTCGACAGCCGATCTGTTGCCCACTGTGCACTTCCAGCTCGTCATTTATGGCCTCAATCTGTGATCTGGCGTGAGTACCTTGCTCTCCCTATTTCTCACTCTCTTTAAGTAACTATTTGCATCTCTCTCTCTCTCTCTCTATATCTTTCAACTTTTGCTGAAGAGTTTAACAAGTTTCTGTTGCTGTTTTTATTTTAGTAGTCGAATGTCTTGCAAGTTAATTAGATTGCAATTAAACTTTGAATTCGACGCTGGCAACTTCCTGGGCGACAGCGAGAAAAAAGCGAGACAGATAGTTACTAACTAAATTATAATAATGCCATAATTAAGAGCATGACTTGCGCTTATTTATATGGAAAATGAGAAAATTCCACTGGATCATCCACAGCCAGAGATGACAGCGTGCGACAACTTGGCAAAAGTTGCGGCTTGCAACACGTAATGAGATGCAAATGCAGCGTTGCATACACACACCAACACACCCACACACATACACACACACATACAAGCAAGCGTAAGTCGATTTAAGCACTCGATAAACTCAGTTTAATCAGATCCCTTCCTCTTGGGCCCGCCGCACTTAACATGCAATGTGTTCGTAAGAAGCTTCTGGGCGATTAAGAAATCATTTACCTATTTGTACGTGTGAGCAGTCGCCACATTTGCTGCGTCAGACAGACAAAGTGAGAGAGACAAATAGTACTAACGCATTAGGAGATGGCTTACAAGCTTATACTTTAAATATAAGTTGGGTTCGATATAGATATAGGTTCCTATCTCTATCAAAAGTTATATTAAAGCTGTAACACTGACAAAGTCTTGTTTAAATTAAATTATGGTCCTCTGGACTCTAATTTTTATATCTTTTATTAAATACAAATTGAAGCAAAGTTTATTACAGAATTGCATGGAAGTTATTGTATATTGTTATGTTTATTTTGGCATCAATGGAAAGTTTCAATCCCTTTTGAATGATACAGAACTTTCCTTAACCCATTAAGTACCCATTGAAAATTTTGAATTTTTGTAAAATTGCTTTCAGACGAGCCGTTTTTCACCGACTGTTTTTTGTCAAAAAACTGTCACCGGTGCTCACCGATAGAAATAGAACACGTCCTATTTCCATCGGTTTGTTGTGTCGGTCAAATGCCTACTAGATTGAGGCACTTTTATATGAAACTTTTCAGAGTGTGACCAGGTTCTGCATTGATGGTATTTTTGTTTGACAACCGATGCGAGTTATGTGAATGGCAAAATTCACTGACGGTGAAAATGTGTCGGTGAAAACGGCTCGTCTGAAAGCACTTTAAAGGTCTATTTTGAAACTTTTTTCCTCGATTTAAAAAAAATGTTTTGATGCAAAAAAACTCTTTAATCAATTCTAATAGTGACTGCAAAAATATTTTCTCAAATTTTTTATAAATTGCTATAAGTGACTTTTTTGTATGAAAAGGAGGGAAAAGGGGTTAAAATTGTAGTTTTTAGCAATTTTCAAAAAAATAACAAAAAATACTACGTATAGCAAAGAGATTTTTGAAAAAAAAAAGTTTTGTAGTCACTATTAAAATTGTTTGAAGAATTTTTTTGCCTCAAAACATTTTTTGTTGAATTCCGAGCAAAAAAGTTTAAAAATAGACCTTTAAGAAAATTCAAAATTTTCAATGGGTTAATGAAAGTTTCCTTTCCATTAATGCCAAAATGTACATAAAGTAGGTTCAAATTATGGGTAGATTTAACTTTAAATGCTGTCAAAATAAATATGCCGACCAGTGTATGTTCGTTAAATGTATATATACTTTATGTCCATGGGCACAGGGTATAAAAATAAATGAAGTTTTCGCCATGCTAGTTATGTTAAACAACTCGATATATATATTGTTTGTTTTAAAAAAAATTAAATGATTTTGTGACATTACTATGTTCTATAAATATACACATTTATATATACACATATAAATGAAATGCATTTTCAAAAAACAGTATAGATCTTTTTACTACTACTCCACGCAATGCATTTGCCACCTATGTTTTAATCCGATTTGGCAATTTGTAGATTTATGAGTAACTGTAGGTAACTTAAGTCTGCTTAAAAGGTACAATAAATTAATTCTAACTAATTGCATACGTTTTTTGGCTACACCAAGAGTATAAGACTTTCTGGAATTATTTTTGACAGAAAATCGTTAAGCATTTCCGAAGTGCCTGTAAGTTCCGTCCCCTCAAGGGATGTGAGAGGAAAGTGAGCAGAAAAATAGGAGCCAAGCTGGCTGCAGTAGCTGCTGGAGCATAAGCATCTCAAGATGGTGATTAAAGCCGTAAAGAGTTCGCAAATGGCCCATTGTTCAAATAAGCATAGAAAGTTCCCTTAGTCAGCAATAATGAACCACAAAAGAAGTTACTGCTTTGACTTGCAATTGTAAATTTGCGCATATTTATTTGAAATTATTTAAGGGGCGCATTGTTAGTTGTTTGCTTGATAAATATTTGCACAAATCCATTGAAATGAATTTACTGTGTGCTTGGGCAAATATTGCCGTCGAGTTCAATTGAGTTATCAAGTTGGGTGTGCGTTGCTTGTAAATGTGTTTATTAGGTAGATAGTAGGGCACTTACGGATCGGCCATAACTTAACGATTAACATCAGGCAGTGAATTCTTTGGGGACTCTACGAGAACAACAAAGGGACACTGTGCGCAGCTAATTTACGTTGAGATTGCAGATTGCATGGACAGTCCTTGGGTCATGGTTCTTAATAACTTTAAACTCTTAACAGAGTTTTACATCTTCCTGTTGTATGCTTTGATGTGGTAGCCAAAAACGTTTGGCCCAACAACTGCCAAAAAAGGGCTTAGCAATTTGCATGAATTCCGGAAAACCTGCGCTTATACTTGTATTGTAGTAACTCTGACTGGAACCCTTCTCGCGAGCCTTAATTTCAATTTCAATTGTGTACAATTCCCACGACCACACACACACACAGACACACACACTCACTGAGGCACTTGACTGAGGTCACAACAAATGCAAATTTCATGCATGCGTTGATTAAAATCTAAATTCCCGTTGCCCCCGCGAGCCATAAACAAATAGAAATAAACCCAAGTGCCAAGATTTGCCCAAGTGCCAAGTTGGGGCAAAGTGCCTAAAATTGTTACTGCCGACGGCGAGTCCACAAAACTTTGCGGCGCCGACATCCGCTTGAGCACAAAAACAACAATAAAAAACCAAGAAAATAAAACTGCAGCCGACAAACAAAAGGAGCGCAACAAAAAAGGTGGCTGAAAGACACGCCCCATGTTCTTCGCTTACCAACTACACTAAGTGGCCAGAAGGCAAACATTGAAATGGGCCGTGTTAGCGTGCAGTTGGCTTTTTGCCACCTGGGTGCATGGCGAATGCTCTTGCTGCAGTGGCTCAGTTGACACCCGAAACTGGCAGGATAGGCGACACACACGTACGCACACACACACACGCACACACACACCATTATGTAGGTAAATCGCGGTGAAAATGGCGCAGTTGCAGGCGCTTGCACAATGCGGCGTATGCGTAATTCGTTTAAAATAACATTTTTCATAGTGCTTTATATCAGATTTCACAGGCTGGGCTAAAGTTCAAGGTGGTCACTGTTATTAAAATGATATACTAAAACTGCTGGCCCTCAGCCAAGGAGTTTGCCCAGGCATTAAAGTATTAAAATGCCCATGTGCTCGATGTCGAAGTCGAAGTCGTGCTCATACTCGTAGATTAATGATAGTCAAGTCGTTTTAATGTTCGAAAGTAATTACCACTTGTGCCTTGGCGCACAATTACACGATTTGCTGAATAACCAAAACACTAAATTCTTCTTTATACCTTTTTAATGGCCGGTGCATTGCGTTGCGCAATACTTTAATGAGCCCAAAAAGTCGTAGGAACAACAAGTCAACAACTATCCAACTAGCCACTCTGTCCACTTTCAATATAGAATACCAATACCAAATCTAAAACAAGTGCAATTGTTAACAAATGGCGCAAATCAAGAGCTGGCATTTAAATATTCCACAAGCCGCAAATAAAATCAACACCAGTATTTGTGCCGCGACCCATCGATGGTTCTGCAATATTGGGAATCAGTTTGAATTGTTGACATGTTTATGCATTGACTCTTTACACGATGATCGACACACTAAATCACGAATTTATATAATATAACAGAGGGCAGTGTTTGCTAATACGAATGACTTTCAAGTCAATAAAAATAATGTTATCTCCCTTAAGTAAAGTATTTATTAAATAAAATATCTAAATAATAAAATATAATTAATATTGTATTGAAAAGTGAGTTACGTATTTACAATTCTATTAGTAAGTCTTAGATATAACAATCAATTATATGCTTGGTTTTTGCCCAATTTAGATATCTGAGCTTTTGGGTCTCAATAAATTCAAGATTAATGTTTAGTCGCTTTTCAAAGAGAGCTGCATTGTCAACAGTACGTAAATCCGTATAAGCTACTAAAAATTACAACTGAACTGGTGAATTGACACGAAACTGTCATATTGACTTTGAATTTGTCTGGCTGCTCAATAGACAGTAAACGGTTTCTTTGTATGGTCAACAGGAATTAGTGTGCAATAGTTTATTTGATGTAATCGTTGCAAATTTATTTTTTGTATACTTCAGAAAGAGCTGACAGTAAATGCCTAAAAGGTGAGCATTTAATTCTGCCTGTTAAGAATATTTTAATAACTTATTTACACAAGTGCGAGACAAATTTTGCTCAACGCCTGGCAGCTTACCAGATGCCTGGCAACTTACCAGACACATGACAGCCCTTGAACTTGGCTGACTGACAAATGTTCGACATTTTAAGTAGTGAACAATCGAAACAATTCTTTGGTTATTATTTAAGACTTTAAACTAAAGAAACTTGTTCTTTTCAATTAATTAATGATAATTTAGACACATCTATGTGAAAAGTAAATAATATAGAGAATGTATAGAATAAAAGCTTAAAGAGATATTAAATCAATGGTAGAATATTGAAGAGTTTCAACTGAATTTTTGCCCTTATCTTATGTGTAAAGAGTAAAAACAATGTCTTTCGCCAAATCAGCTTAGGGCGTAAAATGTTAAAGTGCTTTTAAGTGAATCATCTTAAGTTGCTTTCATGATAATCTAAATATCCTGAACTGTCATTAGGAACATGATATAAGTTCGTCGAAAGGACAACCACAAAAACCTTTTATCAAAATATATATATATATATACTATATACATATGTGTGTGTGTGCGTGAATTTATTTGTTGACTTGGCCTAACCAATCTTTGCATTGTTTTAGATAAATAATACAATTGCAGGTAGCGTGTTTGATTTTTGCATGTGCATTTTACTACCCAATAATTGAATTATTTGCATTTTACAAATAGACTGACCAATGGCTAAAAGAATTAACCGCAAAATAACCTTGCAGCAGGGGCGTGGCATGGGCGTGGCAGCCTCATACCAATTGTGAAATTGTTTTGTTTATGCAGAAAGTTGGCAAACAACTCGCATCAGTGCATAGTTATGAAAGGGTTTAAAACACAAACAAAAAATTGGGGCTTATGCTTGCACTAACTTATAGTAAGTTAGTTAGTTAGTTTGCTAGTTAGTTAGTTGTTGTACTTGGTAATCACTCACCTGTGCTGGGCCGAGTGTTGCTTGAAGCAGCAACAGCAAGCAAAGTGCTCCGAATTTGGCAAACATTTCGTGGCTAAAAAACAGGTGAAACAAAATTAATTTCTTGCTTGGCCAGCAGCTGCTTCGCATAGCCTCTGGCCAAAAGCTTTCGTTGCAACATTGGCGTGTGTCGGCCCAGAGAAGCTTGCAAAACAAAAGACTCGACTGTTTCTGTATGCAAGTCACATAGTCAGTCGGACAGTCGGACAAACGGACAGGCGGACAGACGGACAGGCACATGGCTGGACAGATGGAAGAGGCGAGAATTAAAATTCTTGGAGCTGAAGTAGGCGAAGTCAAGCATAAGTGAGGCTATTTCACATGCACAGAGAAAATAAAATCGTAGCTCGTAACTCGGAACATAGCTGGCAGCTGGCAGCCTCTTTGCACTTGTATAGATTTGTATATAGTATCTGCTTATTATGTAGATATGTTCTTAACACAATTTGTGCCAATACACACTTTATCTGGTCTCGCTTTTGCCTTTCCGCCTCTTCTGTTACTTTAGACTCGGCTTATTAATAAATCTCAGCTCGACTGAAACTCGTCCACTCGCGTCGCGTTGTCGTTTAGCACTGAGTCCGACTCTGAGATTGAGACTCAGACTGACTCTGAGCGTAAACTTGAAACTCGTAATGCGAATTGGGAATTGACTGTAAGGCACGGGAGCTGGATGTCTGTTGAACTGGATTTGAGACGCAATTTAAATGCAAACGTCTATTTATATAGGAGCTCATCTGCTCGATCATCATCTTTTGTTCATATTGATTGGTCAGATAGAATATAGCCAAGCAATGGCAGCGATAAGTGTAAAGAATATAAAGTCATATTTCGTTATTTTATTAAATTGCCTAATATATTCTTATATAATTATTGAACTGTGACCTGCCGAACGATTCGAATAAACTTAAATTGCACATACGCCCGAGTGACGAGTCACAAGTGAACGAGGGGCATTGAAATTCTGCAAACCGGTTCGAGAACTTAAATGCAGTTGCAACTCCGTTTTATCATCTGAAAGCAGGCCAACGCAAGAGCTTTAAAGTTTGGCAATGCTGCAATGCCAGTGGTTGCATTTGACCATAAAATTGTGGTTGTCATTTAATGCCGTTGTGGCTCAATTTCCATTGCGGTCATGCTGAAGCTTTTCGACTGGCAGTTGTGGCAGACAACTCTGTGGAGAATACCCTGTAAAATGAGAGTCGCATAGCGCCAATCTTTAGCTCATGGTGGACTCTCAAAACCCCACCCAGAGCTCGAATTCTTTTCAATGGCCACGCCAACTCACAAATCAAATGCCAATGGCCATTTCTTTTTTGAAATGACTTAAGGTCCATCTGAAGGGTAGTGAGGGCAGGGGAAATGTTGTTGTTAAGCTGGTGAAACGCTCAATGCTTAACGTTCTTTATTTTCGTTCTTGTCCTAATAAGCACTCATTAAATATTCAAATGATAAAAGCGACGGCCGAGAGTCGCGACGCCTCAGTGGGCAACAGAGCCAATGTATTTTTGTCTTTGTTCGATTCGATTGTCCACGCAGCGTATGGCACGTGCTTGATGAATTTAAATGCGATTTCGAAATCAAAATCAAATGCCCAGAAAAGGGCCGTTAACAAAAAATATAATTAAATCTGCTGAATTTGGGCACTTCGATTTGTTGGCCCACAATTCATTTAGTTTTTCATTCTCCTTAGGCCTTTTGCCCAGTTTAACCTTTATTTAAGCAAACTGAGTCATACATTGAACACATTTGACTTTGAACAAGTAATAAACGCATTTGCAATAGAAAAACTAATTAACTTGCTTGCATTCACTGATTGTTAGATCTTAAAACTACTTTAAAAAGCTCTTACTCAATATTAAAACAAGTTTGAATCAGACATGAGCTCGTTTTATGTTAATGACAATCCAGGGATGTATACATTGCAATCAATATTATCTTTGAACTAGTTATCGAAATATCTATAATAAGTGACAAATTATAAAAGGTAACGACAACTTCCTGATTATTTCAATAGCTAGGTTCTATAATATTCTTAACGAATTTCCGAGAATAAATTAATTACATTCATGTTTTTGAAAAGGTCTTTAATCTATGGGTTTAATTTTAATCTAGAAGAGTCGTCGTTGCTGTCATTTTTTCAACATTGATTGGTGTTGAATGGCGCTCTGCTGATATATTACAGAATCCCGCGGCCGTTGACATTTTTAGACCCCGTACTCAAAAAAAGAACAGGGGTCTATTAACTTTATCACAAAAAAATGTGCATAACAGGCAGAAGGAGGTGTGGCAGACCCCATAAAGTATATATATTCTTGATCAGCATCAACAGATTTAGAATCGGACCACTATGTCATATAGCTGCTATAGGAACGATCAGTCGAATATCAAGTCTTAGTATGAACAACTTTTTGGTTGTTTGAGATATCTGAACCAAACTGACAGAATATGCATATGGTATGGTTCCATACATCCTGACTTAATTTGGTTAAAATCGGACCACTATATCATATAGCTGCCATAGGAACGATTGATCGAAAATATAGATTTAGTATGAAATCTTTTTTGTATCTCAACCGAATATTGGGAATATTCTATGTCTCTTACATTTTGATTGACTTTGGTTTAAATCGGTTCACTAGAACATACAGCTGTAATACAAACAATTAGTCGAAAAAAATGGCGTCCAAATAAGTATTAGGATATCGGTGTGCCAGGGCACAGGGTACCTTACAGTCGAGCACACTCCGCTAAAGCCGAATAGAGCCCCATTTCTGATCGAAAAGTACATGTATTACATAACTATATTAATATTTGTAGCGATTTATATTGCTTTATTTTAAGCAGTGTTTGCTTTTCCATAGTAAGTACGGGGTCTCCGACAGTCGAGTATGCTCGACTGTAGCACCGTCCACTATTTGTAGACTGATTTCATTTATTTAAATAACAATAAGTATGCAATGTTATATTTAATGTAAGTCTATTTTAAAGTGACGCACAAACGTATGCAATTTTTTACGCTCGACTTTCATTCATTAAATAATAATTGAGTTGAAAAGTGTTGCATGCTTTGAGGCTGCGTAGAAAATGTTTAAATTTGCTCATGCAATCTTTAAAGTTACGCATCGCTGAATAATAACGCATTTGGAATTTTTTTACTACATATATTTTGTGGTGTTTTTTTTCGTTATGATTTACATATAAATACAATTAAATTAAGCTTACAACAAGTTTACATATATCACAAAAGTCAACATTAAAAACAAAAACATTTAGTTACTAAAAATGCATTAGACACAACATGCTCACACAATTACACACTAACAGTTTTTCTATAAACACAACACTGAGAAACGTGTGCGCCTTGTCCTTGCTCCGGCCTAAGGTCAAAGTTGAACTACAAAACTAATTACGAATTATGTAAATGAAAATGTCAACTGCCGCCCTCTTTGAACTACGCCAACTCTTCTCGCATTGCCTGACGCTGAGTTGCCGTTCTCGTTGTTGACAGCTTAAAATTGGCCGGAATGGGCACCGAATTTCCCGGGGGCAGCCGGATGGGCGCGTTCGCATCGATGGTCGCCGATTTTTGCACTACTTCCGCCGTCGCCTGTCGATAGCTGCCTGTGAGGCGACCCACCAAATTGTTGACAGCACGCAGCGTGGATATCGGAATCTGCGGCAAATTGAAAGTCGCCATTAGGCATCGAAATTGGAATTGGTTCTCAATCGGTTTTGGGTTTTGGCCGTGACAAGCACACAGGTCAAAGCTCACACGGATCTTCAGTGACACTGCGGGCGTGCCAAGCGATTATAAATGCGAGCACTTACCTCGAAAATGCTGTCAATTAACGGCCGTAGGCTAAAGAGCGGATAGCTCGGTTCCACAGCGTTGTTACCCGCAGCATTGCTCCCAGCCCCGCCCACTCCCAGACTGCTCAGCACCATTGCCGCATTCTGTTGTAAACTGTTGCCACCACCATATGAAGCTGATGCTGAAGCGGCCGCCGTCTGCTCGTATTGTGCATACTCATGGCTGGGATAGAGTAGCATGTTCTGCACGGGCATCGGATGCAGCATGGTCTGAAATATCACGGAAAGAAAAAAATGATTTAAAATTAACCTTTTGCCAGCTGACCAAAAGCGAACTCTCTAATTAGCCGCTTAAAAGTATGATAAATAAATTGAACAATTATTTGACTTGCATTTCCGTAATGAAAAATTTCAACAAAATAAACAGTAAAAATATTATGCTAATTAAGCGGTAAATCTATAACTGTAAAGTCATGTACTCCATACAGAAATTTTCATAAAATTAAATAAAATGTTATTATAAAATCAAAAATTTGTGTCAATTTTAAACTCATGTGTTGCAATTATTAAAAATCAATCATGATATTTAAAGCTGCGCTCAAAAGTATGCAACAATTTAAGAGACACTTAAACGATGACGAGAAATATTCTGCACATAAATTATAGCAATTTTGACTCTTGACTTTTAATTGAACTAAGTGAATATCGAGCAAACTAGATTGCATCTGATACTTACGTCGTTTAGGAGCACCAATTCCTGACGTTGCCCCCTCGCATAGCCCGTGACTCGAGTGAACTCGGTAACCAGATGCGTCATGACCACCAAGAGCACAAACCAGACGAATCGGTCCATGGCTGTGATAATTATCTGTAAAAATACAATTGAAACGATTGCTGATTAAATGCAGTTTTCATTTAACAGTGTCAATTGCAATTAGTCGTACATCATTGTCGAAACTCATTCTCGTTGTCGTCGTTCGTTTATTAACGTGGCAGCTGCCACATTGATCTTGCAATTAAATGCGAGTCACACTGACAATCCCAAACAAAGTCAACTCAAAGTCAAGTTGATGCAAGTCGATCCCAAGTGTGAGCTATGTACGTTCTCGAAACGCGACTGGGCTGATCATTGGCCAACAACGATCTGTGGCGTACACTCAACCAGCTAAATGGTTTTGTGCCAATGAATCCATCCATTTGAAACCATCGACTATTCAAGTTTGGCCCCAAAGTAGTCGCAGAATTTTCAGCTGCTGCCGCTGCTGCTGCTGCTGCTCCGACTACGGGTGGGATTCTGAAATGTGGATTAGCACAAGGCCAACATGCCGCGTGGCGTTTGCCAGGCGTAACCAGTTTTTGCTTTAGTTGTTGTCGTTGTCGTTGTCGCTGCTGCAACTTTATGTGGCGGGTCGAGCGCATCGAGCAGCGAGTTTTTCCACTGCCACTGTGCATTTTCCAGCTATTTAAAACGCCAAACGAGGGGCCAAGGCAAAAAACAAGTGGCGACAGTTTGAGACAGAGCACAATCAGTTTGCCACCCGCAATCGATGCTGCAAGTTCAAAGGTCAATGCATTTGTAAAAGTCTTTCAGCTGTTATAAATCACAAATTGTCCCGCATAAAACATAACACTTGAGTGGCTCCTGATCTGAGTCTGAGTTTCCTTCGCTTCGGCTTCTGTTTGTGATTGCAATCAAAGCAACAAGAAAGGAACATGTGGCATGGGGCATGGGGCGGTGGCACTCAGTTTGAACAAGTGGTTAAAACATTGGATGTCAGAGCCAAGTGATTGCAAATGTGCCGAGTCTAATTGTAAAGTACAATAGTACAATTGTTGAAATTACATTTTTATGTTGATGTTGAGCTTTAAGATTCTGCCACAGCCTTGGCATGGATCGGCGACAAGGTGCAACACTAATAATACACCATCGCGTTGCTGGGTAATTAAATAAATAATTAAGCAAATGTTTGACTCTAACCCTGACCCTTGTCAAAAGGAGAAGGCTACAACGACGCCAACCAAAAAGATTCTGCTAGCCAATTTTTTTTTTAGCCGATAACAAGCTGTGCAAAACAACATAAAAAACTTAAGCAAAAAATGAAAACAAAAAAACGAAAATAAAAACAAATAGTCAGAAGCACAAAAAAACATTGAACAGTTAAATGCTGAAATTATTAACATTCGTTTAGGAAATGCATAAATCAAGAAAATAACAACTGTGATTCACTCAAGCGACAACCACAAAAAATAAGAAAAGAGGCAAGAAGAAAAAACTAAACAGCAAATTGCAGTGTGGGAAATGAATGTTGGGACAGTCTTTTGTTTTAGCATATATTTTTTGTTTGATTGTTATGCACATTTTAAGTGGGTAGCAAAATTCTACTCTGGCTTTTGAATAGTTTAATAATGACTTTAAATGGGCCTAAGGAGCCTGTTGGCAATAACTCAAAGCATTAGATACAGCCAAATTAAAGGACTACAATTCCAACATTTATGTTTTATTATTCTTGGTTTTGTCCATTTTTAATGTTATATTGCACTTGTGTAGTCAGTAAATAATAAAGCAATAAATGTAAATATTGTTGAGCTAAACGATTTTTTTCCTCTTTCTCGAGTATTGCAAATAGTTCGTGTAATTATTATAGAAGGCATTTGTTCAAACTGTTTGCAGTCTTCACAATCAAATATATGTAGATATTTTTGATTTGTATGCTAAGCTCCTTTTGTGTTTTTTTTGGTGCTAGAGAAGTGCACACAATGCTTTCGTACTCAAATTCCATTTGCATAACAAGAAAGTACAAGTGGTTCCCTCTCATGCGATTGAAAGACAACGTCCAAATGAAACTTTGGCCTGTTACCACTTGCTCTTTTTTGTTTGGGTTTCCGAGAATTGTAGGCCTTGGTCCTAAAGTATTTACCATTTAGTTTGTACTCATACGTACAATATATTTCCACATTTAATGCCTTTGACGTTGACGTTGTCGTTTTTGTTATGTGTAATTTCAATTTGTTGTGTGCTAAAGCAAATCAAATTTCGGTCACTTTGTTGAACTCAAGATTTAAATTACTTTTCAAAAACACTGCATTGGTTCAAAGTGTTCTCAACTCTTGACAAGATTGGATTCTGTATTAGTGTACTCGGCGTATACGTTATGTTATGTGCAACGTATACGCAACATTTGTAGCTTGCAACCTGCAACTTGCCATTGTGCAACTCTTGCCATGGCCTGTCTGCATCGCGTGTTGGGTTTTGTTGTTGTTGTTGTTTCCTTTTTATTGTTTTACGTCTTTCTTGCTTTTCTGTTCTGTTTGCTTCGCTCAGCCAAATGACATTTTATTTATTTAACGCGCAAAAATCTTTTGTTATTCTTGCTCAAAACTTTGGCAAATATTAAACGTGCAAACAGAGGCAAAAACGCGCAGCAAACACATCACGCAAAGTGGGTGGCTATTGTCTCTCTTATATAGTACGTACATATGTATATGTAATGCCAGGATATGCAACAGTCTGCCACACAGACACACCAACGCACACACACACACACATAAGTATATAAGAACTTTTCATATCGGCATCATAAGCCCAACTGTATAAATTTAAATGCGCGAAAATGTGGCGGCAAAATTTCCATCATCTTGAAGTGGTCGCCTACGCAGCTTTGTTTGGCTTATTTGTTTGTTCAATGTCAATAAACGTTAATTACTCTGCTTGCACAGCGAATACGCGGTTTGGGCCCGGCCCGGAGGGAAAGGAGGGGTTGTACGTGTGGAAATGGCCAGGACGGGATTTACTACCAATCAGTTGCCTGATACTTGCTAAAAGTATCATCTTACGATTACAGCCATAAACGGCAAGCAATTAAGATAATCACTTTATCGCGGTTATTAATAATATTTTACAAATTGTGATAGCAAGATGACATCTTCTAGAAACTATAGTTGTTATCTGATATGCTTAGCATTAATGAAGGAGATTTAAACAAAGTTGTGGATTTAAAATAATCCAAACTCATATTTAAGAGACATAACTTGAAAGTAAACAGCAGACATAAATTAACAATATACTAATTTGATTGGATTTTTAAATGTAAATAATTATCAAAGTAGTCCTTAGGTAAATATCAAGGGTATAAAAATAGTTTAATCGCATATAAAATAAGAGCTATTTATTTTCAACCAGAATACTTCATCTCTGTCTCACTCCATGGTAAATCACCTTCTATTTTAGCTTGAGGATATCAATTAGAACTTATTGCTTTAGCAATTCATTTTAATACCTTATCATAACATTTCAACAGATTCAGCCATAATTGCTTTAATTATTTGGGGCCATTGAAATTAGAAATTCATATTTCCGGCTAGAGGCTAAGCAAACACTTTTCTGGTCTCAAGCACATTTTCTGGGAAAACTTTATTGTAGCTTTCTATTTCAATTGATTTGTTTTCCCATCGGACTGCGTTGGAGCTGCCTGAGGGCCCTTTAGCTGTTTGTCTTTCACTGCTGCAAAATTAATACTAATTTATTCTAATTATAAGAGTAAAGTTAACATTTTGCTGCTGGCTGTCAAGTAAAAGTTTACAAAAGCAAAAGCAAAAGTGTTGAAAACGAGTTTGGTAACTTTAAGAATTCATTTTGGCCAATCTACAGTTTCAGACAATCAGACAGCTGTTGTTTGTATTTAAATTTAAATTTAAATTTGTTTTTGTTTTCGTTTATCAATTATTTATTCATTGTCAGTTACGACATTCTTCACATGGCCCACAATAAATCATTATTGTGCTGATTCTGACCAATTTTTGAGCAGCCTGCTGTTGTTGTTGCTGAGTGCTCCTCAAGAGTTTGTTAAATACACATAGTTGCTTTTGTGCTCGCTTTTAGTGAGGCGGCACTAATTAGCAGTTCATCTCGAGTGTCTCTTTATGCATCCAAAAGTGGGTTCATACTATCTATTGTCGTCGTTGTTTTTTGGCAAAGCAGGAACTCACCTCGTTTGTGATGTAGACACTGCGCGCAGCCATTTTGCTAAAGAATCAGCTGAGCTGAGAACGAAATGCGATAGTAACAAGAGCGATAACGATAACGATAGCGATGACGATAACGCGTGCGTCGTCTATTGTGAACGTGAAGTGCACATGAAGGCGTCTGCGCAGCAACTGACGACGGGCAGCGCATGCGCCGCCTTTAATTCAGCACGTAGCACAGTTCTAAAGCTGCAGCTGCTGCGGCTGCTGCTGCTGGACGGAAACGGGGCCAGAGACAGCAACAGCAACAACAACAGCTACAGCTAAAGCTACAGCTGATCTTGCTCACGCTTCAATCTTGTTTGCATTACATGACTCTGACGTCGACGCTGCTGCAGTCACTGTAAATAGCAGAGTCTCTAAATGTATGTATGTATGTATGTATGTGCAGTCAACACTTTGCAGTACATAAGATTGAGCATGGGCAGAGAATGAATTTCTTTGAGCCGCTTTCACAGCGTCAAAGAAAACTGGTTTGTGATCTCTCGCCAGGCGAGGTGGGAGGGGGACACTGAAAGAAAAACAAAAACAAAAAGTGGATTGGCTACTTTCAGCGCAATTGGCTTCGACTGGCTGACACACTTACGGCCATCGGTTTTATGGAGTCAGAACCACAATTTTATTTTTATGGTCCAATATGCTATAAATACAAACATATGTACACATGTGTGTGTTCATATTGTGTAAATGTATCTGTAATTAATAGAGCATCGGTCTCGATTTCAGTGCCAGCAGCGGAATTGAAAAATTATCTGCAAATGAACAAAGTTCACTGAACTCGCCGGTTTACAGATCAGTTGCTCACCTTACGGCGCCACCTCAAGCTCAAAGATTCACAGACTGAGACTGAGACTGCGACTGACCGAGTTTTGTTGGCAACAATGCCAAGTCTATATCCACATACATACATACATATCCATATCAGATAGTCGCGCTCTACGCGTGCTCCACGCAATTGTATTAAGCGTAGATGAGGCCGTTACATACATACACACGCATTTACGTCGGAATATGCATGTATAATGTAATCGTTTATTTTGCAGCGAGGAATATTGTGAAACCGGAACTACCTTGAACTCGAACGTACCTGAATACTTAATTATGCGATGCGATAATCGAAGCAGGCCCAAAAAAGGCTGCGGCTCGGTTTGTGGCTAAAACACACAACACAACCCGTCTAAATTTAAATCAATATGCATAACAAGGGCCGACAGCAACTTCAACAAGACTGCGCCAGTTAGCTACAGAATTTTAGCTTCCCCATCAATAAAGAGAATTTAACAAACGAAAATAACTCTGGTAAACATTTTAATTGCAAAGTGAATAAAGTCTCATACTTTCTAAGAAGTATAATCAAACTGATCTGCATTTCTTATTTAAATAAATCAGATACAATTTTTTTTAAGTCAACGTGAGTAAAAGCTTAGTTAAGTTTACGATTTTTATGAGATAATTTCTGATGTGTTCCAGTTAAAAAGCATTAACAATTTAAATTAAAATCTTAATTACCTATAAAACGATGTAATTAAGAACGTTATATATAATAAAGAATATATATAAGTTTCATTGAACTTACTAAGCGCTTGAAGGTGCAAATTATAAAAAAAAGTATCTCAACCCTTTGCCCGCCTTGAACTGATCTACCTTAAGTCGCTGAGCTGCACTTAATCATGTAACAAGGTAAACACACTCATGGGGAGACTGAGAGCTCTGGCACCTTTAACCTTCCATTAGCGTTATCCCAGATAAACAGATAGATGATGCATTGAACCTGCAATATATATACTCGTAAATCACAATCGCATTGAACTTGCTATTCGATGTGAATTGAACTGTTGTTGCATATCATTTGCTTTACTCGTGATTCACTCACTTAGCGCGCCCTTTTTTTATATTTTATAAGCAAAGATAAACAGCACAAAACCGCCGTCAGTATCTATACAAACATACATATGTATATCCAGAGAAGCTGATAAAGATAAACAGACTGACGAATTGATGGACAGACATTTCGATTTCTGTTAACAGCTGTTTGGCTCTTGAGCGGCTTTGGAGTTGGATATACAACAAAACGTTTAAAATTCGGCATGACAACTTGACAATTGAGTTTGCACCCTAGTCTCGTTCCATGTAATATGCTTTAAATAGTTCTGAATTTTGTGTTAATTCATTTAATTGTTCAATATATCAACGTTTAGATTTTAAACAACTTGTTCTATTTGAAAAGCATAAGAAATGCATGTTAAGAACGGGTCGTCATTTACAGTGTGCAACTTATGTCTTTATATACCATATATGTATGTTATTCGTCAATTTTGGGTATAATAAAGATGTTTTGATGCGGGTTTTTTATATTAATCGTTTATTCACTTAAATTCCGTTCGACTGATACCAAAATTTCTTTAACCCATTAAGTACCCATGGAAAATTTTGAATTTTAGAAAAAGTCTTTTTCAACTTTTTTCCTCGATTTTTTTAAAAAAGGATTTTGATGCAAAAAAATTCTTGAAACAATTCTAAGAGTACCAATTCTAAATCTAAGCAAACAAAATTTTTAAAAATATTTTTGCTAGTATTTTTTTATGATTTTTTGAAAATTGCCAATAATGATTATTTTAAACCTTTTTTCCTCTTTTTCATACAAAAAGTGTTTTTTTTTTACCAACTTTCAAAAAATCATAAAAAATACTAGCAAACATAATTTTGAAAATTTTTGTAGTCACTATTAGAATTGTTAAAATAATGTTTTTGCATCCCAACATTTTTGGTTTGAGCCCTAGGAAAAAAGTTTTGAAAGTAGACTTTCCTTAAAATTCGAAAATTTCAATGGTTACTTAATGGGTTAAGGTAAGTTGTGTATCATTCAAACGATCCCTAGGCCACCTACGATTTGCCTATGGTCGAATAAATTAACACTTTTAGAAAACCCTAAAAAACACTCTTTTATTGTGTCCGGTTTTCTTTGTCCGGTACTGTATTTTGTACGTATTTTGTTCCAGACCGCGGTTCGTTTCGCCGATGTTGGTGGCAAACATCTGTAACTTTTGAGCTAGGAGAGATATCGGGTTGAAACTTGAACTATATATTCTCAATACTTCAAAGCATTTTTGAAAGAAAAATAAAAGTAGGCGTGGCACTAAAAAGGGCGTAAATTAACGGTCAAATGCAAATTAATGCCAATTTTTTTTAAATTTTATATACTTAAATAATTTTTTTTTAAATGCAAAAAAAATTATAAAAATAAAATTTAAATTTTTTAGTTTATTTTTTCATTTTTTAAAATTTTTAGTTTTCTTGAAAAAATGTTAAGTGAAACAAAATATTTTTTATGCACTCACTTATCTAAGCGTGTTTAAAATGAACAAATAATACGTTAAGTTTCTCGATAAAAATCGGAAGCTCGAAAATGATTTTAGACCCATGGTTTCTTGGGCAAATCTTCTTAGAATTCGCCGTAGATTACGATATTGACGACCGCTTGGTAGTGAAAAGAATTTACCCACCCTAATGTACATATATTCAATAAAATGATTTTTAGTTGAAAGGGTAGCTCAGTATCGGCTTTGACTTCAAATGTTCTAAACTCGCATTTTTTTATATTTTCGTAAACTGTTTGCCAATTTTACAAATTGTAAATCAACAGTAGTAACAGCAACAGCAACAGCAACAACAGCAGCAGCAACAGCAACAGCAGCTGTCTGACCAACTTGGTTCAAATGCAATCGACAGTTATTGACCCTAAACTTGAACTAGAAACCAAATAACGAAGCGGCGCAAAGCGTAAAATTCAATTTTAGCTGAACTGGCTGCTTAAGCTATTGTTGTTGCTGTTGTTTTGACTCGAGTGGTTGCTGTTCTTGTTGCTATTGCTGTCTCTGTCTGCCTGCTGTCTGCTGACAATGCATAAATTTGAATTGTTTAAATATATTTAGCAACAACAACAATAACCCGCAGCAGTTGCGCTCAACGGTTTTGCACCTTTCGGCTGGTTACACTTACGAGTTATTCCCAGCTCACACACACACACACACACACACACACACACAAGTGGAGTCTAAGCGCCATGAGCCCCTGACATTGCTCACGGTCAGCTTTATATTTTATTACCTGTTTTGCTTTTATTTCATTTACTTTTGCCGCTTATTCTCTCTCCTTCTTTTTATATCTGTCTCTCTCTCTCCCTTTTCTTGGTTTTTGTCGCTTTGCTGTAATTTTCTTTTGACTTTATTTTTTGTTTAGTTAAATTTTTTTTGAGTCCGATTTTTTTATTTTGAATGGCCACAGAACGTGAATTTTATGCGGAAAACGCGAACTGTTACGCTCAGATGGTGGAAGCTGCCGCCCTCCGCCCTCTTAGCTCCTCACCCCCGGCTATACCCCCATAGCAACCACTATGCTGACAGACTTGGCTCGAAGCCTTGAACCTGAACCCGAACACGTGCAAGAAAAACGGCGCAATTGTTTGAAGATAAATGATTATGTACTTATGTATCAGAATACTTCTTTGTATGAGTGTATGTGTGTGTGTGTTGTTGTGTGAGCAGGGGCATTAGAACATAACGAGTTCTATTATCGCTCATTATTGGCATTCTGTTGCCCTGTTCGACTGAGCTTTGGGTTTCTTAACTTTTAAGTATTTTTTTATATTTTTTAATGCCAAATAACTTTTATAATTTGTTTAGCGACTTTTATTTGTTGTTACTAATTCACACACAGTCATTACTTTACTTTTTTTTGACAATTCGATTAGCTTATTTGCTTAGTTTGTGAGTGGAATAAGTACCCAAAACGGTTCCAAGAATCAGAATAAAAGCTTATACTCTACATCTCTGCAAGAGTATAATTAACTTTGACTAACTAACTAACAAGTCGCTCTCGAAGTCTAATTAGATATAGAGTGCTCAATAAAAAGTGAAACTGCAATTACACTAAGCTGAGTTTAATAGTGGAATACGGGTCGATGGATCTATCTTAAATCAAGCAGTTAATTAATGGCAATCAATGGCAAACACACACACACACACACATACTCGCACTCACACTCACTCACTCACACATCACTTAATACCGAAATAATCAATGTAATTAATTTGCAATAATTAAATTACTCACATACAATCACACCAGCGAGTGCAACAACAAATTGTAGTCATTTTATTCCATTTGTAAGTATATCATACAGTGCGTAATTAATGTGCATAATTAAACGCAACAACAACAATGGTAACAAAAAATGTTGCAGCCTGTATCTTCATGCTACATATTGTAGTTTCTGGCAAAAGGCGAAAATAAAATACAAACAAATTAAGTAATTTATTAAATGTTAAATATGCGCCACGTGCAGCAACATTTTTTCCCAGCTATTATTAAAAATCAATTATACGTATGTTTTTATTATTATTTTTTGTATTAACATATCTGTGATATCAATTAAATTCTCGACAATAGCCGTTTGTGAATATCGGATTGTAATATTAAGAAACTATATTAATTAAATTAACGGTTCGTTTAATGGAAAATAAAACAATGTAAGGCTCCGTTTATTAAACAGGGACCCTATAAATCAATATAACAGCACTAAAGATGCCAAATTTCATTATGAGTTACCTTTCATACTCTCGATTTTGGCTACAGGATTTCCTTACTACTCAATATTCGAATACTCCCGATTACTGCAATTTGTCTGTTTATTTTATTGAATGATTTAGAATCAAGAATGAATTTAGAGAAGTAGAAACAATTCTGTCGAAAGAAGAATGTATTGAATCCTCACAAATCAACTAAGATACTTTGCCAAGCTCTGAATAAATAAATCTTTTAGAAGATAAAATAAGATGGAGTCATAGAAAAGCTCATCAGGAAACAAGCTGTAAGTATTTTCTATGCTACAGAGCAAAGGAATTTCACTACCCATATCTCAAACATACTTCACAAGTCGAAAAGTATTGTTATTAGTTACCTCCACTCTGACAACATGTCATGGATTTCTTGTTAAAACTTTAGAGCAAATTGGCGACATAGAACAGCATAGAAAATTGATTAAGAACTGTACTTGAGTTACTTAAGTTGTGGGGAAACTAGTTTCACAGCAGATAAAAAACAAGTAGTTGGTAGACAATTAATCAAAAGCTAATGTGAAGCACTGCGATGTTCTTTTAGCCTCTCATAAAAACAACTTTAGATCTCATCAAAGCCGTCGCTTGGCCAGTTTATCGTGGAATTCAACTTGTCTGTCAATCATTTCTTGGCACTGACTTGTTTTTAATTGCTTTGCGCAGTGTTAATGAACTTTATCTGGACTCGGATTAAGCTGGATGTAAAGCATAGTGGAGCACTCAGCACTTTTGAGATTTTCTAGTTACATTCCGAGCTCACTTTGAGTAATAATCAAATGCTGTTTCTTCTAATTGGCCAACTGTTCCAGTTCAGTTGACAGTTGAGTCTGAGTTTGAGTTTGCATGCCCATCCGTCGGACCAGTGCGACTCTAATTATTTCCTATTAGCTTAATTGTGCACAGTACCCTGTTGCGCATTTATAATGCTCCAACTAGACAAACAATCAGTTTGTACATTGCTCTCTGACTAACAAGCTGAGTGTCACGTGCACTCCCAGAGAGTCAACAGGCTCTTATGCTAATTTCTTGCTGTCTGTCGTTAACTTTGCTTGCTCGGCTTTGGCTTTGGCATTACTGTTACCCAGTTGAGTTGAGCTTCTACCATATCGGGTGCAGCAGTGCTGACATGACTTGGAGCACAGCTATAATCGGAAATTGTTGTCCTTACCCAAAAGTCAACCCACGCCAACTCTCGCCGCATTTAGCATTTCACATTTCACATTTCGCTTTCGGAATCCGCGAACAGCAATGACGTCAGTTGTCTGACGTCTGCTGATCACTACATGATATTTATAATATTCATATGTATATAACACAATAAATATTTATATTTATATCGATCAATTGACCAAAAAGAATTCTCGTCAGCTGCTGTACAGAATCTTAAACATCTCTCAGGTATTTATAGCCTCTCCAGATACTTTGTGTCTGCCAACGAGCTTTAAATAATTTCAAATGAATCGCAAATTCATAAATAATTCATATCGAGATATCTTTTGTCTGACTTTCGTATCTCCTCTCACATAAATTACGTAACTGAATACACACGTCATTAATTAGTATTTCAAGCATTCTACCAACATTTCCAAGTAAGATTTAGCGAAAAGCAAAAGTTATCGTAGCTTCGCTGTATTATCATCTGTTTTTAAAAAACATCTGTTTTTAAAATATGACTCACAATAATAAGAAGAGAAGGGGAGATGAGGAAATGTGAATTTTAAACTGAATCATGTTCCCTCAAAAGATACAAGTGAGGATTTAGATACACAAATTAGTTAAATACACAATGAAACATAATTATTCTTCTCTTGTCTTATGATCTCACTATGTATACATTTCAGGAAACCTGCTTATCAGTTAACCAATCTGCTGAAGAAGATTTACAAGGGAGTTCTTAGAATTTGGAATTAAACAAAAGAAAAGCCGTCTGATACAATTGATTAGATACATTTGTATTGAGTTGAAGCACAATTTATTTGGCATGGAATTTATTTGAACTTGTATCTAAAAGAAAGATCATAGAAATAATGGAATTTCTCTACTATGTTATTATTGATTTCAGAATGTGGCCAATAACATCTTAGCTTGTAAGCTGTGAAGTTGATAGTTTTACTAGATTCGTATCTGCATCTGTATCTATTGGTAGCCCTTACACTAGCTGATTTTTGTAGAATTATCTCATAAGGTTTATCTTTCTCGTTGATTGTTGTTGTTGCTTTTGTAGTTGTTACTAACTTAAACAAAATTGAATTGTATGTTTCTTCAAATGCTTTGTTTGCTCACCTTATCCAGTTGACTGCGTCTCTCGATCATGTTTGCTCTTATTTCGTTTAAACTTTATTTCCCGAAACAAACAAGTATTCTTGTCTCTCTCTTTCACTTGCTGTTCTGTTGAGTGCTTCTGCTCTCGTTGTTGTTGCTGTTGTATTTGTTAGAGTTGCTCACATAATAAACTTCACTTTATTGACTTGACTAATTTCCGCTTTGATGCGAAACTTTTGTGACGGCACTTAACCGCTCGCTGCCGTCGTGAAATGAAGTTCGTCAAGTGATCAGATCAGTATCGAACTATATATATACGTATTCTATTGCACACACTGAAACTCACATGCGACTGTTTCGTGTTGTATGTAATTCGCAACTGAATACTCAAGAGTCTCTTGCCGATACTCAAATAAGTCTGGCCCAGACTAGAGACACATCGCGCCAAAGCCGGCAACCGACAACCGACAACCGACAATCGACAACCGACAACCGACGCTTCTCTCGAGGCGTCGCGTCGCTTTCGTCGCTTGGCGGGTTTTCGATTTCGGTTTCAGTTTCGGATTCGGATTCGTTTTGGGTTTGGATCTTGCGTTTAGGTTTCGGTTTCGGTTTCGGCGCCGCCTAACGTGTTTCCAGTGGACAATCGCGGACGCGGCGGGGCACGAGACGCAATCGGAATGGGACGACTGCGCGCACGTATCTCAGCTGTTTCGTCTGAAGTACTAGGCACGAGATACTTACTTACTTGCTTGCGTGCTTGCTTACTGAATATTTGCGGTGTACGCGTGCGCTGTGGTTGCGTTTTCGCAACCATTTCGCACTGTGTATTCGACATCAAGTGTTTCACAGTGCGATAAAGCAACAGCAATAGCAACTGAAAGAGTCACGCATGACTGACTGACTGACATGCTGATTGGTTGTTAGCCGTTAGCCGGTTGCTTAACGAGGAATGTTTTAAAAGTTTCTTTTTTATTTTATTTCAGCACCCTACACAGAAAAAAAATAATTCTTAAATTCAAGCTTAAATTTCTTGATTTTTGCATGTATATTTTTTAAAATGTATTCAGATTGTTATTAAATTAACACAATTTTTGGATTAAATGGCAAACATTTAATTTCACTGAAAATATTCTATAGAGCCCTGATCATCAAAATATTTGCGGAGAAGGAATTCTGACTCCGCATTGGATTGATTTTTTACCCGAATTCCAGATTATTGTTTCTGTGTAGCTTACAAGTCTAACTTACAATTTAGTATGCTAGTCCGACGAAAAAAGGACTAGATTTTGTATCTGTAAATTTTAAGATTGTTTTCAGCGCTAAAATCCCCAATTATATTTCGAGTGGGCCTGTTGTGTATTGTTTCGCTTCCCCTAGGATTCATTGAGTTATACGAAAACATTGTTTGATAAACTACTGGAACTACCCCTTCAGCTGAAGTAACAGTGCTGCCAGTATTGGCTGATCGATTATTTTCTTGTGCGGCCATTGACTGGCAAAATATGAGCAAAGTCGTCGTTTCAGACTTTCTTTTCCGCATATGCGGCAATCTGTTCGTTTCGGACTTTGTGCCAATTGTGAGATTGCAACACTTTGTTGCAAACTGCATGCGAGTATTAGACAAACAATTAACAACTTTCACTGGCAAGTCACACGCGAATTTTCACACCGAAGCGATAAAAAGAGATGTTGTTTGGTTTCACAGCAGCTTTAGAATGAAAACGAGCGAGTTTTATAAAAATACGAGTATTTCACTGATCAACTGAGTCATCGGAGCTGCATCACACATACGCCGCGTGTGACGCTGTAAACAGTAAATAAATAAATATTTATAGTTTACCTGTTTGCAATTGGTTCACGCTTGGTTTGTTGGCCACTGTAGTTAGTCACACTGCATACGATTAGTTTTAACACTAATGTATTGAATTGTTCGCTGGTCTAGAAATTCTGCTAAACTGGCGAATTTATCCCGAAACTTGTTGTTATTTATTACCAAAAACCTATGAATTTATTGGGTCATTTTCACAGCGATTCATTTTAATTGCGTGCCCATTCAAATAGACAAACCAAATGCGATTTAGAGCGAAACTATCATGATGTTGGCCAACTGATTAAAGCCTAGTCCACTTCTGACATAAGTATGTCAACGAAATAGAAAAACGTTCTGGCTGTCGCCTTAAATCAAATTTGACTTTAATTCACAGTTTCCTGCATAGTAATTTTCATCTTCTACTTCTTCCTCTTTCTCGCTCTCTTTCTCTATGTGTCAGTAGGCAAGGACAATAATTGTTTGAAGGCGTACGTGATACGATTTGGGCGAAGGCCCTTCGACCACACCCGGAAATGTTTGAATAATCGAATGATTTCCAGGCATTAAATAGCAAGCACAGATGAATCCGAATGGAAATTGTGAAGATTGTAGAGGTGCTCGGAAGGCTTTCACCAACGTGCACACGTGTTACCATTGCCAACTGAATTATGGTCACTTGTGTGTTAACCACAATCAACTTGGCATTACTACTGAGTGCCTCTCACTCGGATCATCGTCATCGTTAACGATTTCGTCTTCATCTTGGCCTTTGTCTTGCGCTTGCGATAAGCGTTCAATCTCGTCGATGTGACCACAGCCCACAAAACAGTTCAATTTGGCCAAGCGGAAATCTTGGCCAGCGTCTCGACTAGCTGTTGCTAAAGAAGAAGAATCAGAAGAAGCAGGTGGCTGATAAGATCACTGTCAACACAGTAATCTCTCGTCTGCACGCCTCATACGAATACGAATATTATTTTCAGTTTTTTTTTATGCGGCCCGCAGTTTTTTATAATTTCCGCCAAAGACCTTAACACAATCAACAATCAACAATCAGCAACCAACGGCGGCAACAACAACATCGTCGTCATGTATTTGACTTTGACTACGTGTATCTGTGGCTTGGTCGTTACTCTGTCGCCAATTGTCCAAATGACAGAGTGGCATTGGTAATGCATTTCCAACAGCCAAAGCCTAAGCCAAACAACGTACAATTCATGTAATATCACTTAGTTCTCGCATCTGGCCAAACATATGTTTTGCAGGATGGTATTGATAAAAGCCTTTTGACCGACGTCAGACTTAACATTTCTAAATTGAAGTAACTGAAAAAAAAAACAATATTTAATGTCATTAGATAATATTTAAAAACGGCTTTCTTTGAAAATTAGCATGTTTTTTCTTTGCATATTAATTCTGACTTTTCTCTTCCCATTCAAAAACATGCAATGTTAAATAATATCAATTAATATGAATTATAACTATTTTTTCTTAAGTTTAAGCTCATCATTTAGCGTATTAATGTTCAAAGAGTGTGTGTGTGTGTGAGTGTGTGTATTCGGTTCGAAAGGTTGGTTGGCTTATGAGCTCATCTGCTGGTGACACTTGATGATCACAAAATTGCTTTTAAATTACCTCCCCGCTGACATTCAAGCAATTTAGTGTCATTTTTGGCAAATGCTTATCTGGCTTTTTGGTGCACGCAGCTTGACGACTAATTTCCGAGTAGTTGTAGCACAACCAAGTACATGGTGTAATCAGAGAGGAATCAGGGTCAAGGTTACGATACTATGTTTTGGGTTGAGATTTATTGAGAGATTTATAGTGCTTTAATTGGATTTTATAAATTTGAAAGCCATAGTTATCTTCACTATTCATATGAAAAATTCCTGTTATAAAAATTCAATTTCAGTTTGTGAGCTTTACATATTTTAATAAATTGATTTGTGTAAATAACTGAACTAGTTGAGGGGAATATTTATTATTTGGAGAGCGTTTCGCAGTTAAAAAAATGTGATGCCATTTTGATGGCAGTTTGAAATTATGATATAAATAAATGCACAATGGAACCAATAATACCTCATGGTTCATATGAGAATTTACGTTTTGCTACTCATTCAATCGTGCAGAGAGACCGAAACCCCCAAAACTCCTGCTTCAAAAATATAGAAATGCAAATTGATCTAAATATGTGTACAGTGTACACTGTACATACACATGAAGCATCCTTTGTCGGCATTCATTGGCCATAATTCTGACTGAGAATGAGCAAATGCTGCAATGCAAACATACGTAGTATTCCGGCAATTGTCCCACTTTAAGCCGATGGTGTGTGAAAACTTGATGAAGCAGGAAACCAAAAACGAAAACGAATGTAAAAATGAAAATAATAATCAGAATTTATTGAGTGTGATTTGCCGGCATCCTCTTTTTACGGTTGCCACTCATTTCACTCATAACATGTGCATATCACTTATTCTACGTATTTTTTTAATTTATTTCCTATTTATTCTGCTACTTTTTTTTTGGAGCTTCTACTTTAGTAGTATCAAAAAAAAATGTTGCATACTTTTAGGCAGTCACATATTGTGTTTGAGCAAGCAAACGACGGTTTTAAAACGGATGAACGACTCGACCATCAATGTTGTTGATGGGCCAACAAATCAATGGGCGGGTCTATGCCTAGGCAAGGGAGCCTCGAAAGGTCACGCCTCATTTAACTGGAAATCACATTAAAACGCGTTAAAAACACATTAAATCACACGTTATCAATATCATGGGTGGGACCCATGTGTTGGTCTCTGTGTAGTCTGTGTAGTCTGGGAGTGTGTGTGTGTGTGTGTGTGACAGCACACAATACGTTAAATCCATGTAAGCCACAGTCACGGGGTGAATCTTCGTCATCAACATAAACGGCTGTCATCGACTGGCAACGTATTTGAAATTTCAATTGCAACGCTTGCCTTACGCAAATCCGCCAATTTCATCGAAGGCGTGCATGTAAATGAACCACGCCCCTACAATCGTACGCCCATTCAACCATTCAACCATTCAGGCATTCAGTCATGCAGGCAGCCAGGCTGTTTGACTCATTGATGGCCCCGTGGTACGTGTAATAATTGCCTCATATGGCAGCGACGAGTCAACCACAGCGGCAACGCCTCGTATACGTAATATTGTATTATTGTTCAAGGCAAAGAGTCGTCCTGTATGTATTTGATGATGATGTGACGTGCGTATATGTTATTGGCATTTGCATATGCCTTGGGCCACGTTTATTGTTTTTGCTGTGTTTGGCTTCTTTCTGTGTTTTTTATTATTACAATTTTTTACATGTGATCAAGGGGAACTGCATTTGGGCTCGTAATCAGCACATTTAAGCAGACGAAATTTATTGCAATCGTTTAACAGAACATTGTGTAAATCTGTTTGCAAAGTTTTTCACAAAAACAAGCTCAGATAAAGCCCCTTAAGTGTGGGCGTAATTATGTTTGCCTTTGCCCCGCCCACGGTTGAAGCTGTGCCGTAATCGTAATCCTCTGCCAAAGCCCAAAGTTGACATTCATTTGCCACAAGTGTATTCTCTGTAAGTGTGTGTGGGTGTGTGTGTGTGTGTGGAAAGAGGAATGGGAAAAGTGAGGGAAGTTGTCTGTGCCGTCAAGTCAAACTAATTTCGACCTTTGGGCGCTGAAGCTAAAACGAAGTCGAAGTCGAAACGAGTCGAGTTTAGTTGAGTCTCATGCAAAATTGAGTTTGTTATGCGCCAGTCACAAATAACACTCATTAGCCATAATGAGTTATAATCGTAACTGGTCGACGGACTATATTTAGGTGGCTCTTTAGCGGCCATTATGCGGATGGTATTTTGCTTTTCGTCGTCAACGCCCAGGAACTGAAATCCTCGTAAGTTTTCAGCTATTAATACTTTGTCAGCTTGGCTCCGAGGCTGGCGAGGCACTTTAAATAGATGCTACCTCGCTGTAAGTAAATAATGTGAGACACAAAGGGAGGCACCACAAATTGTTTGACATTTGGCACTGGCATTGGCTGTCAAGCCTTTTTGCTCTGCCTGCTGTTATTGTCACTTGCCAGCAGCAGTTTTCTGTTATTTTAGACAAAGTTTTCCGTCACAGCAGTAATAGCAGCAGGACGAACTTTTGTTGTTAATTCGCTCAAGTTTCTGGCAAGTATTTACGTGCCCCAAGACTCTAAGATGTAAACTGACTGAGACTGAGACTGGGTCTGGGACTATGACTGAGACAAGCCGAATAACCAGGCAGGCGGTTACAAGTACCACGAAAGTTTTACATGTTAATGGCATAGTTTAGGAAAATGTTTTCACTGTCGCCGCACCCCTTCCCACTTCCTCATATGTATGTAGTATATGCTCGTATCTTGTATGTATTTGTCTCTCACATTTCCTCAGAAATTAACTTTCACTCGCCACATTGGGTCGCAGCCACATAATGTGCCATTGCCGTCGCCAACGGCTACGTTAAGTGACTTTCTTATGCCGGTTGTAAAATTTCTGGCTTTATATGGGTTCCTTCTGTCGGCCTACGACTTCATACTCCACCACACTCGAAGCATACGTAACTGCGGTTAAATATTTTCAGACTATGAAATCTAGTAATTTACTTGAGTACATTGCTCCATCGGCCATCCCCAAGGTCATCAAAGACGGCATCATCCTGTGGATGGAGAGGCATAGATGGAGCACTTTGGCATTCCAAGTTAAGCCGTTGACAAAACTTTTCCGGGTAAATGCATAGTGGCGTATTTTTCGATTTGCTTGAAATTTGAAAATGTGCGCCAAATAGCTTAAGGATGTCGCTTCTTGTGACATAAGGAAACTATTAATTCCATGCCAAGAAGTTGTAAACTATTTGCTCGTTCGTCTTACATCGTTGCTTACTAATTTCATTTAAAGTAAACTAAACAATTTCTTAAATTTGGCCACAGGGTCGGTTGCCTTTAATTTATTGAGACTCGTGTGTTTTTCTTGGTAGACAAATTCATGTCCAGGTTAAGCCCCATCAGGTGAGTGGCCACTTGTGGCTGCCACAGCAACAGGAGTAACGGCAGCAACAGCAACAACCGCCACTTGCAGCAAGTGTATTAACATTTTTCTTAACAGCAAATTGCAGACGAGCAAAGAAACTTCAAATAGGTTGAGAAATTACGAGTGGGCGATGAGGGGGAAGTGCCGGATGTGAGGAGCTGTTGCACGTAGCCGATGGGATGGGCCACTTGAGCTGAGTAAGTTTTGCAAACTAAATAAAGTGACTTGCTGGACTTTTTCGAGAAACAGTTGCATGACTTATACAGTTGGAGAGCGACAGATAAAGATGCCAATGATGATGATGATGATGATGACAATAATGATGACGATGGTCGTCTCGACAAAGCGGCGACAGAGTGTTGCAAGCTCAAATAAATGATACAAGTGGCAAAATACAATTTCTGAGTGCCTGGAAACAGCTGAGTCTGCTTAATGCTCAGTTCGGCTGGAGGAGTGTCCTCGTTATTCTGGTTGTCTTGGCTTAAGCAGAAAAGCAGTTTCATTGCTAATTTGTGCGTCCCGGAAAGCAGTTTTCATGTGGTTTTGCTTGATTAAAAATTAAAAGAGCTCTCATATTTTGTGAGCGATTTAAGAGCAGATCTCCATCTCAAGGCGCTGAATCTAAGCTACGTGCTTTGCATTCGTCTACACATTTCTGGATCTCTTTTTTATGTATGTTGCTCGATATGTGAGCTTTCTAAATGTTTGTTGTTCTAAATTCAAATCAACTTAGTGCCGTCTGGCGTTCAACATCATCAAATCGATTTGCCGGAGATTCCTTCAGTCCTTCCACGCCCATAAGCTGCCCCTCCTCTTGCTTACACTGACCATTGGCCATAAATTGGTAGATTGGTAGCTGGCCCTTTTTGCAGCTGCTGGGCCTACCATTTTACTTTAGACACGCGCCTCTGGTCTGCCTTTTACAATGTTGGCTTTGCAGATTCAACATGACTTAGTGCCGACTTAAGAGCATTAGGGCCAGGCTAAGGCTCAGAAAGCCTTTTAATGTTTTATCGTTGTCCAAATAAATAAACGACCGCCAAGCCAGAAATGGCAGAGCAACAGCTATGTACATACACCTACAGCGAATTCTACATCAGCTTCCGAACGAAAATTTGCATATCCGACTCAATTAGCCCAATATCCTACGCACGTGGCGTATACGAATTATATGGCATGAAAGCAACTTTCAAATCAAGTATCATGCAAAGCATACATTGCTCTATTGTGTTTTCAGTACTCTCTCACGGACATTCTCTACTCGACGCACCGGAAGCCAATCGGCAGCCATTTTGTATATGTTTAGCTGCAGGACTCTAATGGGCTTCCGCTGTGCCATTGTGCAGAGTTTAACAACTGAAATTCGCCACATTCTCTATTCTATCTGACGTGCACTTCATTCCGACTAATCAGGAAGAATTTTAGTCTAAATTTATGAAAGTTTGAGATAGTAAATTACACTGTGTTACAAAATTTAATCAAAATAAAACTTCTGGGATGGGACATAGCGTAGGTTGTAGGTATAGATAAATACATTTTTTTTGCATACTAGAATTTTTTGGTGCACATCGAAATTTTAAACGTGTATACTTGACTTAACTTGATTCAATTCCTTTATTAGAGTATTTTCTATGTCAACAAATTTTTTGTTTGTTTTTTTTTACATTTTTTTACTTTGGTGATGTTTTTGAACACTATTTTATTAGAAACCTCTTAGACTTGTAATTTTATTTAAAAAGAACACATTTTCACGAGTAAAACGTCTGTTCATTTTCTAAAATCGGACAATAATTCGCCAAAAGTTAGTTGCTTTATACAAATTTAACTTATTAATTTACGTTCAAAGTAGAGTAAAGTCGCAAAAAAATGAAAAAATTCATTTATTTTTACATGTAGCTCCCTCAATATTTATCCGAGATTGCAGTGTAATACACCGTTAGAAAGGTGTTGCTTTTCACTTTCCAACTACGTTTTACAATTTATTGTAAGATGCATAGTTTAGGACATAAAATTTTTAGACTCCATCAACCTCGAAAAAACGGTTTTTGTACAGTAATTTAAAATTTCGATGTGAAACGAATCTACAACCTACGCTATGTCGCATCCCAGAAGTTTTTTGGCTGTAACACAGTGTTATTATTATTGTGTATGCACTAAGTTAGTTAAAATGATATTAATTAAGTCCTCTTTCTCTTTAGCTTTGGTAGAATGATAGTTCATTGGGAGAATGCAAATTTGAGAGTAGAAATACCTTCATGGATGCGTACAATTCCATCCGACATGGCTGTTTTTGTGATTCAGAGAACATTCCACAAACAGCATCAGTTGCTTCTTGAAGTGCGAAGATTCCCAAACTAACGCTCATTGACCGTTCCGTAGTAGAAGGTGGGAAAGATTTAGAAGGCTAAATCTGTGCGAGACATGGGCTCAGTTACAAAGAAGAGCACACCGGCAATGCTCACGCAGACATTCAAGCTGCTGACAAGAACTTGGATGAGGATAGGCAAGGACATGAGGGACTCCATAATCTGAAATAGTTGAAAAGGTTTCAAATTAAGTTGGAGTTACGAATAAAATTCTACTCACTCTAGCAAGCGTTTGTGTTGCGTTATGCAAGCCTCCAGTTCAGATTCCGAGACAACATCGCCTGATTCATCGACTCCAATTTCCTCGATGCGACATCCGTAGCTGAAAGGTATCAACTCCATATAAAACTAGTGGACGGTGCTACAGTTTCTATGGAAAAGCAAACACTGCACAGAAAAAAAATCCGGGATATTTAGCCCGAATTCAATCCGAAACGATGTCAGAAGTGGGGTAATCTCGGATTTTCTTAAACCAAGTATGAAATACTTGATTTTTTCAATCCCGAATTCAATCCTGAAATTCTTAAATTTAGGCTAAAAAAAAAAATATTAATTATAATGTTTTCGTTACATTCAAACTTTTTTTTTAATTTTTTTTTTTGATTTATTTTTTTAAATGTTTGTTTTTAAACATTTTTTTTTTTAATATTTTCTTTAAAGGTTTTTTTTTAACGTTTTTTAATTTTTTTTTTTAATACTCTTTTTTAAGATTTTTTTTTAACGTTTTTTAATTTTATTCTTTTTCACCATTTTTTTTTATAGATACAGTCGAACTTCCCTAACTCGAATCACCATTATCCAAGAAAAAAGTTCGAGTTAGGGAGACTTCGAGTTAGGGAATTTTTTTTTTTTTAGTTTTTTAAAAGAAACTACAAATGCATTCAATCATAAATACATTTCAAATTGAAAATTTTTCTTGTCATTTTCAACAAAAAAGGATTCCAGTTTGATCAAGACTTGTCGATACTCGCAAAATTTGGTTTCTTCGTTCTTTTGCTGTATCCAGAAGAAGTTCTCGATTCAAATGTCATCATAATTAATATTTCATTTTTTAATATAATGAAAAATGTTTTTGCTAACATACCACATTTTTCAGCAACTTTAATTTATTTGGTCTACTTTCAAATTCCTTAACTACTAATACGTTTGAATATTTCTTTAAACATTTTAGGTACACTGATGCTCTGACAAAGAAGTACATTTCGAACATCTTTCCTATGGAAATTTCACAAGCCTAAACAATGGTTGATGCAATATTCTACCATATTGCATCTCCATATGTTAATGTACATCAATATTACATATCCAAACGAGCCGGTAACAAAAGCATAAAACAGAAACGAAAAAAAAATTCAAACTTTATTGGAGATTTTCCCGAAAAATTCGACTTACAGAAGCACGGGCCAATATTTTTGTTCGAGTTACGGAGAAATTCGACTTATGGAAGTTCGAGTTAGGGAAGGCGATTTGTATGAAATTTGCTCAGTAAACGCTATTGCCACTCGATTTTGTTCGAGTTAGAGAAAATTCGAGTTAGGGAAGTTCGAGTTAGGGAAGTTCGACTGTATTTTTTTTAAATTTGTTTTTTAACATTATTATATTTTTTTTTTCAATTGACGGGGGGGAAATCGAACCCAGATTTTTTTCAAACCAGAGTCGACGACTCTAACCATTGAGCCACGGGACCGGTTGAAATGAGAGAGGCCGAGAGAGAATTTTCTCTCGCGCTCAGCAAATGTGTATTTTCCCATTTTAATCCCGATACAGGCTTGATTATTCAGCTTAATCCTGAATACATACTTAAAAAATGCGGGCTTAAATCAAGTATTTTAGGCTTGATTTTAGAATGGCATTTTTTTTTCTGTGTTCTTAAAATAAAATAATATAAATCGCTGCAAATAATTATATAGTTATGTAATAAATGTACTTTTCGCCCAAAAATGAGGCTCCAGTCGGCTATAGTCGAGTGTGCTCGACTGTAAGATACCCTGTGCCCTGGCACACCGATAGCTTAATACTTATTTGCACGCCCTTAGACACGCCGAAGGCTTGATGATGCCGCATTAAGTTTTCGATTAACGGTTTCTGTTACATCTGTTTGTTCTAGTGAACCGATTTAAACCGAATTCGATAAAAATGTAAAAGACATAGAATATTCCCAATCTATGAGTTCGGTTGAGATACTAAAAAAAAATGTCATACTAAATCTATATTTTCGATCAATCGTTCCTATGGCAGCTATATGATATAGTGATCCGATTTCAACCAAATTAAGTCAGGATGTATGGGATCCCATCCGCATATTCTGTCGGTTTGGTTCAAAAATCTTAAAGAACAACAAAGTTTTTCATACTAAGACTTGAACTTCGACTGATAGTTCCTATGGCAGCTATATGATATAGTGGTTCGATCCGAAATCTAAAACCAACTCGATCTGCTTGCGATATAGACGAACCTACATACCAAGTTTGGAGTCTCTATCTCATTTAGTCTCTGAGATCTAGGCGCTCTTACAGACAGACAGACGGACATGGCTATATCGACTCGGCTGTTGATGCTGATCAAGAATATATATACTTTATGGGGTCTGCCACGCCTTCTTCTGCCTGTTACGCACATTTTTTTGTGACAAAGTTAATAGACCCCTGTACTATTTTTAAGTACGGGGTCTAAAAAAGGGTTGCAAACTGGCTCGAAATTTTTGTAAGGCTATTACTAAGCCCTTGTATCAAGTATCTAAATTTGGGGTGCTCAGAAAATTTACTGACGTTTTACAGCACTGTTTGGTTAACAGTTGGTAGTTTTATTTTGACCTTTCAAAACATCGATTGGTTCAGTGTTTCGACTAGTCGAAATATTTCTGAACAGCTCTTTGAACACAAAGAGTGAATTAGACTGATTGAAGAGGTGCAACAGAGACCCACATTCTGATGGAATTTATATACTTAATAATTTTTAATCTTATAATTCGGGTATTAGTCGCTGCCACTTCTCTCAACATGTTCATTTGGTCAACTTTTCTATTATTTGATTGTTGTGCACAGCTGACGCAATAGTCTGACCACTCAACTTTTCAGAGATTTCCGGTGAAATGCTGTCCCACTAAAGTCTGTGGACCAAACATCAAAATATTAAACATATTGAGCCCCCAAAATATTTTAAGCTTCTGGATAATATGCTTTAAGCGAAAATAGAGTGCACGGCAGCTGTCAGGTTATTATGATCATAGAGTTAACAATAAGATTCATATAATAAACTATTATTTATTAATATCAGCGAATACAGCTGGAATGTTTATTGATTCATATGTATGTTACATTTAACTCTATTTTTGCATTCGTAGTAAAATGGTAAACAGGGAGTAAGCAAACTTTAGGGTAGAGAAAAATGTAGCAACATGAATGCGAAGCATTCCACCTGCCATGGCTGTGTTTTGTTTGAGAGAACATTCCACAAACAGCATGAGTTTCTTTTTGAAGCTGCGACTCCGTGTAGTCCAATTGCAACTGAAGGCAGCATAGTGAAGTTTTCCAAACCAGAGCTCGGTGTCCGTTCCGTAATAGCAGGTAGGAAAGATTTGAAGAGGAACACCCATCGAATAGAATAGGAAATAAGAGCGACCCATGGGCTCTGTAACGAAGAAGAGGAACGCCGCAATGCTAATGCAGACATTCATGGCAGTCACTGTGAATTGAATGAGCATAGGCAGGGAAAAGAGGGATTCCATGGTCTTAAATAGTCTGCAAAGTAATGAGTCCATTGCAATATTAACACATAACAGTATCTAATTTTCTACTAACTCCAGTAAGCATTTGTGATCAGTTATGCAGGCTTCCAGTTGATTGTGGGCCTCGGCATCTCCAGGGTCATTCAATCCAATTTTTTCGAAGCGTACGTAGAGCATCTGGATATGAGATGAGATTATGCACAGGATCATGGCAGGATAGCAGTCGAAAACATAATTCTGAACTAGATGATAAGCAATTCCGACAATCTGATAGACGTGGGCAATGTAAAAGTTTCGCGTGGAATTATACCAATCAAAGGGAAACCAGGCAGGATACATAAGTCCACGCTTGGCCTGAAATACAAAAGACAACTCGGCAAAAATACCAACTGTCATATAGATACCAATAAATCCGTAGAGAATGTTTCTCAACTGTGTTCTCATATGTACGTAGATATTTGTTTCGCACTTTCCACTGACGCGTAAGTCCAACACTTTTATCATCTCCTCCATTCGATGTATCTTGTAGAAGTTGAAGGCGTATACCAAGGATTTTAGAGTGCCAGCAAAGCAAACGGCAAATGTCGTTAGATTCTTAATATCATCTGTGAAATTTTCGTTGTGGAATATTGACATTCCCAGATGAAATGAATATCCAATATTGAATACCAGATGCAACACCACAATGTACCCGATAAGCAGTGGTTTCCAAATTGCATAGTTTGAACTGTATCCAAGCCACTTCCAGATTATCCAGTGGCCCCCGAAATGATTCAAGCTATCGATATCCATGGCGTTTTCTGCGGCGTTCCGATGTGGATTAAACTTTTCCTCGCCGGGTCGTTTATATTTAGTCAGAAATTGTTTCAAAAATAGCTCATGTAATTATATCAATTAAATTTGATTGCATGGCCTCATGCATTATTGACATTGCACATTGGGCGATTTGACGATTTTTCTGGCATAAAGTCGAAAAATTGATGGTAGTATTTTCAAAATGTGACTTTATTTATTGAATGTTAACACTTCAGTTAGATTAAAACATATTCTTTTTCGGGCTATGCGACAACTCTTCTCTTGTGGCAACTCTCTAAAGTCAGCTGTTTTGTAAAAGCCCATGCTTTTGAAAATTTGCCCGTTAGTTCATTGTGTTTCAAACGTAATTTTATAAGCAAAGCTTTAATAAAGAAATCAAGTTGAATATGGAATATGATGCTCACGGTATATAAAATGATTATTTGATGTAATACGAGTATTAAAATATGTATTAAAATTTGTGTCTAGTTGTTGTTGTCGACGGTTTTGTTAAATGTATTTTTAGCAAAAAAAATATGAAATGCAGTTATTTTCCGTGGAGTAACACTTATAAAGTGCATGATGGCGCAAGCAACTAAGTATGGCAAGTTATTAATTAAAGCCTCTAGTATATAGTGTTATTAATTTCTTTTGCGCATTTTTGCGCAAAATCGATTAAAAGTATGCTAAAATATGGTAGAAAAATCAGAATTTTCCGGAATCGGATGGAAATGGAGGTGAACACATGGTCAAACTATGATTCCAAAAAAATTGTTAATTTTATAAAAGTCTAATTAGCAAACATGTGAAGTTTAAAATATCTCACTTAATATTTCAGCGAATAAAAAAAAATTTTACTTTTTTACTGAGTCAGTTAGAAAAAGAGGGCGACGAAAAGATCCAATTAAAAAACAAAAATCTGCATAAATTCTACTTTAACCTATCTAAGATTCGTGCCAAATTTCAGGTCTCTAGCTTTATATTTGGATTTTACATAAATATTTTACAAATTTTTCTCATAGTCGGGCGAGGAGGGAAAAGCTAAGGCGTGGTCCAAATCCAAAAAAAAAAGATTAAAAATTCTATTTTAGTTCAATTAAGGTTCATGCCAAATTTGAAAGCTCTAGCTTTAAAATTGTAGTTTATGCCAGAATAATCGACTTTTCGCCCATAG